>BQNB010125170.1:0-19816 GCA_026074375.1 Tanacetum coccineum
ATATATCAATATTATAAGACTCGATTATGTTAAAACCCAACACATTTGTCATTATTAATCAACGATCGACGCATTTTTCAATCAGTTACGTTATATATTTAACGTAACTTATCATCGACCAGCTTTTGAAGAAACTTAAAATCTTATCGTATCACGTTACTAGGGAGCTTCATATATGGGGTTTTGTTTGGGTATACGTTTTGACGAGTTTGCTGGATTTACGATTTAAAGTGTCGTGGCTCCTCAAACATTTACTACATGACTTCTGAATTATGATGGCCCGAACAGTGATACAATATTTCTAAAAATTAATAAATCAAAGACATACGTTAAACATCATGACATATACTTGACATATTACCCCAGGTTGCGTGACGAAGCCATTACTTTCATTTTATATACTTTTGCCATCAATCAGATTTCCATGTACTGTTAAGGTGAGTTCATAGCCTCGCATTCAATCTTTTAAATGTTTCATAAACCCGCGAGGAGGATACATGCTAAAAACCATGAATGCAAGTATTTTTATGTATGCTATCCTGATACATTATTGCCTAAGTCCCTACTTTTGCCATTAAGTCCCCACTATCATGAACCGTTAATTACTCGTTGGGGTAAGTGTGAATGCTGTGAATAGATCTATTTTTGATTGGACTCCCCGTTGGTGTACCTATACTGTCGGTAACCAATAGCGCACATTTGAATAACTTTACGGGTGTTTTGGCAAAGATACCCGTTGGGGCAATTATTTGTGGTTATTGATTAACCTAAGGCTTCGGTATCATAAGCTTAGGGCAATAATAATGTTTTCCATGATAATTGTACATGCATGCAATTATTACAAACTATGGGTGTATAACAACGTAATCTACTATTGAACTTGTATTCAAACTACTTTACTTAAACCTATGAATTTCACTCAACCTTTGTCTTGACTTTTTAGCATGTAAAAACCCTGATGAATAAATGAATGATAACTAAATTTTCCAAAAATGTCTCTTTACGATTCGTTTTCTATGATTATGACTGTTGTACTATGAAATAATACCCTAGATTAGCTTCCGCTGCTATATGTCAAAAATAGGGGTGTTATTGATTGGTATTAGAGCCACGGTTATAGAGAACAAGGTTGAAACCTTAACTATAACTACTTTTCTTTTTTTAGCCAAGAAAGTCCTCCGTGCCACTACATTTCCGGAATAGTATGTAAAGATACATAACTATTATACTATTATATAAATAACTTATGTTATTTACCGCTAGGTTGTTAACAGGTTGATGTCATCTCCCAACCATCTTACTTCCGTTATTGAGGATGCTTTTTCCTCTAACTTTCCCGACTTTATTCCGGCTTCTCCGGAATATGTCCCAGCTTCACCGGGAAAAACATATTCTAGCTCTTCAAACCCATTTGGCGTAGTTCTAATGGTTTCACCAACTCTTTTGCTCTTTCATGATGATCCGTACATGAAAGTTATGCAAGCATTCTATGCTGAAAAATCACCTATCCCACCTCCAACTATCATACCTCAATCCTCAATGCTTAATCCTCAATAATTCTTTCTTCCTGAAGGACTACTACCACCAAAGAAACGAGGTTGTGATCGATCATCCTCATCTACTTCTGCCCTACCTCAAGACTTTGAGATAGGAGAAAACTCTCGTAAGACAAGTCTAGAACGTCACGAGGAGCAAATTGAGGAAATCTTAAATCATCTAGATAAACTTTCTCTCGACCGTATTGAATACATGGAAGACAAAATCAAAGGACTCGAAAAAGGTCAGGTGATTATCCAACAAGACTTTGACAATCTAGAAGCAGAACTCCAACAAGCTCGTGCTTAAATTTCTAAACTTTAGAAGAAGCAGATGGGAAATAACCACAAAATTTCTTTGGCTCGCTTCAGAATTACTGATCTAGAACACATCATCAACCATATCCAGATTCGTCATCAAGAAGATAAGGAAAGTCTTCTGAATACCATCAATGAACTCAAGATCACTCAAGAAGGACCAATGGACTATTAGATTAGATCTTAGTTACCGCTTTTAGTAGAACCTAGCCACAGGATGTGTGGTATAAATAAAAACACTTGTCAAATCTTGACTATGTATAGTACAAAGGCAAGTTGTTCATGATATAATACAATGGCAATCCCGTTATATACCTTGTTGTTTCATAATACCGACTTATCTCTCTTGCATCATCATCTCCGTCATCATCATTATGAATCATACCTTGACTTCTAAATAAATCATAGATACTTATTTGATATGAATTATCTATGATTTTGATATCACTATTGTGACAATGTTTATTTTTGCACTTTAATCATTTTAAGACTTGTGATATCATTCTTATTACGTGTTGTCTTATGTTGATAGAATGCCTCCCAAAAGGACGTCGACATCTAAAGCACCGACCATGACTCAAGCTGCCATTAAGAAACTAGTTGCTGACAGTGTCACTATGGCTCTGGAAGCACAAGCTGCAACAATGGCAGGTATTAGTAATCCTAACAGGAACACCTGTCCTACTGGAACTCCTGTAGCAAAAATGGAAAATTACAAAGAATTCATAAGCTGTCAACCTTTCTACTTTAATGGTACAGAAGGAGCAGTTGGCCTCATCCGCTGGTTTGAACGAACCGAATCAGTATTCTCTCAAAGCAAATGTGCCAAGGAAAACAATGTAACATTTGCTACTGGTACCCTTACTGATGATGCCTTGTCCTGGTGGAATGCATATGCCCAACCTACGGGAGTAGATCAAGCCAATCAAATCACCTGGACTGAGTTAAAGATGCTCTTGACAAACAAGTATTGTCCTCAAACTGAAGTCAGAAAGATGGAAGATGAACTTTACAATCTAACTGTAAAGGGAAATGATCTCAAACCTTACGTTAGAAGATTCCAAGAATTAGCAGTTCTATGCCCGAACATGGTACCAAACACCGAGAAACTCCTGGAAGCTTTCATCGGAGGACTACCTCGAAGTATTGAAGGAAATGTTACCACCTCTAAATCTCAAACCCTATAGGAAGCCATTAACATAGCCCAAAGGCTAATGGATCAGATAACAAAGCACACTCCGGTGCAAGTATCAAGTGATCATAAATGAAAGTTTGACGACAAAAGAACTTTCAACAACAACAACAATTACCGCAACAACAACAACTACCGTAAGACCAACACCAACAACCACTACAACAATCACCAACCACAACAGAACCGAAGGCAAGAAGCTGCCAAGGCTTATGCTGCCACTCCTGCTGAGAAGAATAGGTATGCCGGAAACCTCCCATTATGTAGAAAATGTGATCTCCATCACACAGGAACTTGTACTGTTAAGTGTAATACTTGCAACAAGGTGGGCCATTTGACCAAGAACTGCCGAAATAAGAGGCCGACCACTAAAAGTAATCAACTACCAGTGACTATTATTTGTCATGCCTATGGAGAAAAAGGGCATTATACAAATCAGTGTCGAAAGACCAACATCAATGCCTAGGGAAGAGCCTACATGCTAAGGGATAGGAATGCTCATCAAGACCCGAACGTAGTTACGGGTATGTTTCTCCTAAACCAACATTTAGCTAGAGTATTATTTGATTCTGGAGCCGATAAAAGCTTCATATCCACATCTCTTGCCTCTATGCTAAATATCCCGCCTATTACAATAGATACCTTTTACGATATCGAAATGGCTGACGGAAACTTAGTAAGCACAAACACCGTTATTCAGGGTGCAATTCTGACCTTGTTAAACCAACCTTTCAAAATTGATCTTATGCCGATTAAACTCGGTAGTTTCGACGTCGTCATTGGAATGGATTGGTTATCCAAGTATCATGCTAGGATCATCTATGATGAGAAAGTCATCTACATTCCCATTGACGGTGAAACATTAATCATTCGAGGTGACCAAAGTAAAACCCGACTAAATCTCATATCTTGTATTAAAACCGAACGATACATATCCCGAGGTTGTCAAGTTTTCATAATTCAAGTAACGGAGAAGAAGAAGTCAGACGAGAAGAGATTATAAGATATTCCCGTAGTTAGAGAATTCCTAGAAGTTTTTCCTGAAAATCTACCTGGCCTTCGTCCCGTTCGCCAAGTAGAATTCTAAATTGATCTAATTCCCGAAGCAGCACCTGTAGCCCGCGCACCTTATAGATTAGCTCCTTCAGAAATGCAGGAACTATCTAATCAACTTCAAGAATTTTCAGACCGAGGTTTTATCCGACTAAGTACTTCACCCTGGGGAGCTCCTGTCTTATTTGTTAAAAAGAAAGACGGATCCTTTAGAATCTGGATCGATAATCGGGAGTTGAATAAACTTACTGTAAAGAATCGTTACCCATTACCCAGAATCGATGACTTATTCGACTAACTTCAAGGTTCGAGTGTCTACTCAAAAATCAACCTAAGATCAGGTTATCATCAATTGAGAGTGAGGGATGAATATATTCCTAAGACTGCTTTCTGAACAAGATACGGACACTATGAATTTCAAGTGATGCCATTTGGTTTAACTAACGCACCTGCTATATTCATGGATCTCATGAATCGTGTGTGTAAACCATACTTGGATAAATTTGTGATAGTGTTCATCGATGATATTCTCATCTACTCTCGTAACGAAGAAGAACACGCAAATCATCTGAGAATAATCCTAAAATTACTCAAGAAAGAGAAGTTGTATGCCAAGTTCTCCAAATGTGATTTCTGGATTCTTCTCATGTAATTTCTTAGACACCTAATTGATAGTCAAGGACTTCATGTTGACCCCACTAATATTAAAGAAGTTAAGAACCGGGCATCTCCCACTACACCCATGGAAGTTCGTCAATTCTTAGGACTTGCCGGCTATTATCGAAGATTTATCAAAGATTTTTTGAAGATTGCAAAGTATTTGACTGAATTAACCCAGAAAAACAAGAAGTATATCTGGGGCGAAGACCAAGAATCGGCTTTTTAACTGCTAAAACGAAAGCTATGTGAAGCTCCAATCTTAGCATTACCCGAAGGAAATAACGATTTTGTTGTCTACTGTGATGCATCACATCAAGGTTTGGGAGCAGTGTTAATGGAAAGAGAGAAGGTTATTGCATATGCATCCCGACAACTTAAGCCTAATGAAGAAAACTATACCACTCATGATCTCAAATTAGGAGCAGTAGTGTTCGCTCTTAAAATATGGAGACAGTATCTATACTGTATAAAGTGTACAGTTTTCACTGATCACAAAAGCCTTCAATGTAACACCCCCAAATTGGGTCGCAGCGGAATATGAGTATCCGGGAGTGTTACTTCATAATACCATTGCACAAGACATGAGAGAACGACCTCTAAATGAGTCATTTGAAAATGATACATTGGATTTAATAAATGTTGTTACAAAAGCTCAACGGCTTAACTTATTCATCCTTGAAAATGTAAAGATTTTAGATCCTAACAAATATTTCCAAAATGTAATGCCTCTAAATCTTTATGCAATGACTCCAAAATGATTGACCACCAATGTATCTCTTTGCTCTTGTACCTCATTGACCTGAGAAAACATGCTTTAAAACGTCAACATAAAGTTGGTGAATTCATAGGTTTGTTTATTTATAAATCAGGACCGCAAGATTTTCCCCGTGATTATGCAACCTGTGCACCCATCACAAAATGTAATTATGTTTCCCTAAGCTCATGACACTGAAGCTCGACATGTATGAATGCACTATAAATATTGCCACATTGCCTGTGATGATGTTCAACCCGAAACATCTAAAATCTGACAGGGTATACATCCGTTGGTTCACTCTGTGACACCAGTGAGAGCTACTCACCCGGATGGGGATGTCAATCCTAAATAGATCTATTTATAACATTCGCGCTTACAATCCAGTAATTGACAGTTCATGATAGTGGGCTCAGTGGGTTATCGCTACTTAGGCAAACACGTAATCAAGTTTAAAATGTCCACTTGCGTCCAAAATGAAATCAAGTATTGTATCTCATCGTGAGATATGTAAATGAGTATGTAAATCAATTTGTAAACGAGTTGTAAATGAACATGTAATGAGTTTGAAACAACCATGTAAATGAATTTGTAAACAAGCATGTTCTCACCCCAAAAATATATGTAAAACAAGTAAAACATGGGGCTATGAACTCACCTCAACAAATGAAGTGAATGAAATAAATCAAGTGAGTGAATCGACAAGCGAAGTCCGAATGCAACCTAATTAAACATAGGTCGTATAAGTACCATGTACTTTGAATAACTAATACCACATATAATTCTATATAGTTACATCACCACCTAAAAGTGTTTGTTTAATTTATAAAATTAAACAATTTAATTTGTACTTGTAAAATAAATGTCCATGTATTTGTAATTGTAAAGATGATATACTTGTCCAATAATTTGTTATTGGCCAAAAGCACTTGATGTATTATTTATATAATTTTATTATATAAATAATTTAATTGTTTGAGAAAATAATATTTATAAAGTTAAAAACGTTTATAAATATCACTTTTAGTAAAAACGTCGTATCTTTCTCGTTTTAATTTCCGTATTATGAAAGATGTTAAAATTTTCAACAATGATTCGTTTATGAATAAAGTAATTGTTTTATCACCTTTTGTAATTTATATAATAACATTATATAATTAGTTTAATTGATTTCACCAAAAATAGTGCACAGTATAAATATTGGTGCATTAAGGTTTTATCAACCTTATATCTTTTTAGTTTCCATTCTGTTTTGCATATTTTTTTATATCCTGTGGTTTTGGAATTTGAATGATATAATTAAAATATCATATTTGTAATATTAAGTTATGTCTAATTTTATTGGAACAGTACATTTAATCAATGTAATAAATTATATAAAACTACTTTTATATAATTAATTGTTGTAATATTAAAAATGTTGGTAATTTTATTCGTTTTACCTCATTTAATAAGTTCTTTATTATGTATGATTTGTTATTTTGGAAAATCTAATCAACCATTTTCATTTATTATGTGTATTTTTTATTGTTTGGGTCGTGAACAGTTAACAGTATGTAAAATATTATTATAAAAATGCTTTTTATAAATATTAATTGTTGAAATCGTATAAAAATCATATCTTATTCGTTTTAATTTGGTTTTTAGTGATTCTTTCGCCCACGTCTTTGTAATTAAAAGCTCTATCCAACAAAAATAATTCCCATCAGCTCATTATCGTGAACAGTAGCAGGTTTTTATAAAACTACTTTTATAAAGTTACTTTTGGTTATTTTATTCATTAAACATGAAAAAGTCATAAAAAATTCATTATCCATTGGTTTTTAAAGTTTCTTACATTTTTAGAATCCTAAAAATATGTACTTTTAGATAAAGATAAAAAAAGTATCAGTTTAGTTTACTATTTCATTTGTTTTTATAAACTTTCTTTTATAAAAACACTTTTTGTATTTAATCTTGTAAAACTCATATCTCCTTCGTTATTTATCGGATCTTCAAGTTTCTTACATGCTTACGATCATCATTGTATGTACTATTTTATAAAATTATAAAATAATTTCTCCCATGTACTGTTTGCTACAGTAAATTCGAAAAGTGTTTATAATTTTTAAATAAACTTGTTTTAGGTATTATTAACTTATATAAATTATCTCAAGTCCTCTAATTTATACAATACATATCTTGTGTATATAATAAGTCCTCTATATCATAATATGTCCATATTGTCCAAGGAATAAAATCCAACATATTTATTTAATTCTATAAACTTTATAATTAAATAAATAAGTAAAACTTAACAAATAATTACATAAATTACCCAACACTTGTAAATTCTTATTTTAAGCATATTGACATATTGTAAACATCATTTTAATTATGTCAAAATAAATTTCGTGTATATGTAGGCATGTATTTTATTTTATAACTTTATAAAATAAACTTAGGTGATGATTAACAATATAAAAATTATATAAATCATGAAATGAATTAAATGAATAGATTAGGGTCTTAGGTAAACCTTAGATGAATGTAGGATGAATGATGATCAAGATTAAACCCAACCAAGAAGACCCTAATTGGAAAATTAGGTTTAGAAAACCCTAATTACACAAAAACCCTAATTTAACTCCTTGCTTGTAATAACCCTTGATTAACCCAAACCAAGCTTCCAAGACACCTTGTATATGATTACTAATAACCCTTAAACACTTGTACTAGCTTAGAAACCAAAACTATGGATTGTATGTATGTGTGATGAGTGAGTCGTGAGCTAGGGTAAGTGTAGAAGAGAAATACTTTGAGTTGTATGCTTGTAATTAATGTGTGTGTGATACTACTACTTTATGGCATCTATTTATAGGTAAACAAGCATGAATACCATCTTCATGAAACCAACAAATGGTTTTTGGGTTGTCTCATGTTGGTGGTCGGTAGGGAGACCAAGAGGACAAAGAGAATGAGTTTAAAACTCACTTAGGCTATGTAAAACTAGGGACATGTCTCTTGTCTTGTAAGAGGTGATAAGACATTACTAGCATGCTTGTCATTTGGTTTCTTTCTTGCCTTGTGGTTCTTGCCGTGTTCTAGGAGCAAAGGGGGACACAATTTGGGTAAAAGTGGTGGTTTGATCCCTTGGATAATAACTATGATTGTTTAATAGTGTTAGTGGAGGGTTTTGATTTAATTTGGAAGTGTATACATGTGTTTGTATGGTGTAATTTGGTTAGGGGCTGAATTTAACAAATGTTTATGAAGTTTTTGGGTATTATGGGTATTAGTGGGTATTTGTTGAAGTGTAGGTGGGTTTATGGTGTGCCATGCATGCAAAAGTGTAGTTTTATTGTGTTACGTAAACGTTTTACGTAACCAATAAAAATAAAAAGCGTAAAGTTATAAATTAGTTGTTTATATGCTTAAAATAACTTTAGTTGTTTGATGCCTGTTTACGTTAAATGATCATTTTTAGTTTACGCGATTTAGCTTAACGATAAAAATTAAAAGCGAACGCGTAAAAGCCTAAAAATAAATAATAGAATAATTAAAGTCATAAATGACCTAAAAATGTGAAATGTTACAGTCTCCCCGTGTTAAAAGAATTGCGTCCCACAATTCAGTTCGAGTTGCCTTCCAGAATAGTGTTGATGAAGAGGTGTATATACTTGTCTTAATCCTCCTAATGTGTACTAAGTAAATTTGCTATCTTAATATGGAATCACATTGGTACGGGTCTTAATTTCCTTAATGACGGTTGAACTTGTTGGCGGGTTGTCCTTCAAGAATAAAAACATAAATTTTTGATTTTTAACAAAAGTTTTATAGTGACTGCTCCTCAACATGGCATTGTACTTCCCTGAATTATACATAGTTGATCAGGCTATGTATATTTGTGGGCTAACAATGCTATGCGAATTTTTGTCAAAATAGTGTTATGATTTCATAATAGTAGTTTGCATAAATAGTTAGAGAATTAAAGTAACTTTGATGAAACTTTCAAATACATAGATTTGATAGATAATTGAAATGGTTCAGTACAACGGAAATGAAAAAGGGTACAACGAATGTTTTTTAAAAGAGTACAACAGAAATTTCTAAATAATTATAGCATATGGTAGTTCCAACTTAGCGTTCACTAGTTGAGGCGAGAAAGTCTTCCTTCTGAGCTTCGATCTCATCTTCAATGTTGTTAGGATCTTGGTCGGTTTCTTCCCCTCCCAAAGCATATACCAAACCATGTGCTTCAGTATCTTTAGCTTGGTTTCCATGATTTCGATTCCTTATCTTCGGGCAATCACTCCTGTAGTGCCCTTGATTTCCATATTCATAGCAAGTGATGGTCCTTTGATTGTTAGCAGTAGTAAGATTCCAACAATCCCTTGTCAAATGGCTGACTTTCTTACAGTTTGCGCACTTTATAGTGCACGGGCCATGGTGGTGAAAATTGCACTTATTGCACAATGGAAGAGTTCCAACATACTCTTTCTTTTCACCAGACCCAATGGTGTAAGCTTGAACCACATTCTGCCTCTTGGGAAGTTGTTGTTGAGCTTGGTTGTTGTTATCAAATTTCCTCTTGTTTTCATCTTGCCTCTCAGCATAGGCATGAACCTTCTGGTCCATCAAATCATTTGCTAGCTTGATTGTTTCTTGCATTGTCTTTGGCCTGGCCAACATCACATTACCTTGAATCATGTCGGGAAGTTAACCGACATACTTCTCTACCTCATCAGATTCCTCGGGAAACATCCTCCCGCACACCAATGCTAGTTCCTGAAAGCGTTAGGTATGACCCACAGCGTCAGTACCCTTTACCTTCAGGTTCCAGATTTCAATCTCTAACTTTTTTATCACACTTCTTGGACAGTACTTGACAGTCATCATCTTCATGAGAGTTTTCCAGGGCATGTCATAAGCGACATCATGACCAACTGTATTGACATGGAGTTCCACCATGTTAAAGTAGCACCAAGAAGAGTGCAAGTAGCAAACTTGACTTGGTTCTCAATAGTACAGTTACTGATATGGAAAACTGATTCCATCTTTTCAAACTTCTGAGTTAGACCAACAACTCATTCAGTACCCTTAAAAGTAAGGGTTTAACAGTTTAAGAAGTCCTTGAAAGTACACTCTCGGGGAGTGCGAGTAGGTCTTTTAGTTCCTGATCTTGAATTTTGGCTACCATCGCCATTCACTCCGCTGTTCCTTAGTTGTTCTTGATTTGCGAGTGCTTCAGCGACTCGTGTTTCGATTAGCTGATTGATGGCAGCAACACTCATTGGTGCATCAGTAGTAGTGCTAGCATTTCTAGCAGGATTGTTGGCGGTTCTAGCAGATGGGGCTCTTCTAGCATCTGGAGCTCTTCTGGCAACTGAAGCTCTTCTGGGAGGCATGATTCTTCAAAATCACAGAGTAATAATTTAAAATTCGTTCTATTCCAAAAGTCGTGTTCCAACAGTGAAATGTTGTGAAATAATGTGTTGAGGTTAAGTATGAGCTTTGGACCATTATGTTATTCATAATGTTTGGATAATTGTTCTAGTATTTATATAAACAACCTTTATATAAATAATTGTAGAGTATGCGTAAGGGAATGTAAGCATATATATGTGTATATATTTAAGACCCTTATAGTAATATACGTAGTATAATATGAACACGTATATGAATCAAGTAAGCATCTAGTATAATCAACTAATGCAACTCAATAGTATATGTCATGTATGCATCTAGTACAATTACTAATGCAAACAATTAGTATATGTATGTCTCATGAAAACCTTTTGTATGATGCAATGTTTGAAAACGGTTATAGTCCAAGTAAAAACATTTAACCTGGTTCTCTATAACCTTGGCTCTGATACCAATTTGTAACACCCCCAAATTAGGTCGCAGCAGAATATGAGTATCCGGGAGCGTTACTTCATAATACTTTTTCACAAGACATGAGAGAACTACCTTTAAATGAGTCGTTTGAAAATGATACATTGAATTTAATAAATGTTGTTACAAAAGCTCAACGGCTTAACTTATTCATCCTTGAAAATGTAAAGATTTTAGATCCTAACAAATATTTCCAAAATGTAATGCCTCTAAATTTTTATGCAATGACTCCAAAATGATTGACCACCAATGTATCTATTTGCTCTTGTACCTCATTGGCCTGAGAAAACATGCTTTAAAACGTCAACATAAAGTTGGTGAATTCATAGGTTTGTTTATTTATAAATCAGGACTGCAAGATTTTCCCCATGATTATGCAACCTGTGCACCCATCACAAAATGTAATTACATTTCCCTAAGCTCATGACACTGAAGCTCGATATGTATGAATGCACTATAAATATTGCCACATTGCCCGTGATGACGTTCAACCCGAAACATCCTAAATCCGACATGGTATACATCCGTTGGTTCACTCTGTGACACCAGTGAGAGCTACTCACACGGATGGGGATGTCAATCCTAAATAGATCTATTTATAACATTCGCGTTTACAATCTAATAATTGACAGTTCATGATAGTGGGCTCAGTGGGTTATCCCTACTTAGGCAAACACGTAATCAAGTTTAAAAATGTCCACTTGCGTCCAAAATGAAATCAAGTATTGTATCTCATCATGAGATATGTAAATGAGTATGTAAATCAATTTGTAAACGAGTTGTAAATGAACATGTAGTGAGTTTGAATCAACCATGTAAATGAATTTGTAAACAAGCATGTTCTCACCCCAAAAATATATGTAAAACAAGTAAAACATGGGGCTATAAACTCACCTCAGCAAATGTAGTGAATGAAATAAATCAAGTGAGTGAATCGACAAGCGAAATCCGAATGCAACCTAATTAAACATAGGTCGTATGAATACTATGTACTTTGAATAACTAACGCCATATATAATTCTATATAGTTACATCACCACCTAACAGTGTTTGTTTAATTTATAAAATTAAACAATTTGATTTGCATTTGTAAAATAAATGTTCATGAATCCGTATTGTGAAAATGTTAAAATTGTCCAACAATTATTCGTTTATGAAAAGTAATTGTTTTATCACCTTTAGATAATTATATAATAACATTATATAATTAGTTTAATTGATTTCACAAAAATAGTGCACAAGTATAAAAATAGTGCATAAGGTTTTATAAACCTTATATCTTTTTCGTTTCAATTCCGTTTTGCATATTCTTTATATCCGTGGTTTCGTATTTGAATGATATATTAAAATATCATATTTGTAAATATTAAGTTACTGATGAACAGTAACATTTAATCAATTTAATAAATTATATAAAACTACTTTTATATAATTAATTGTTGTAATATTAAAAAAGTTGTAATTTATTCGTTTTACCTCCGTTTAATACGTTCTTTATATGTATGGTTTTGTATTTGAAAAATCTAATCAACCATTACATTTATTATGTGTATTTTTACTTTGGAAGTGTAATCAATCATCATAGTGTTAGTAGAGGGTTTTAATTTAATTTGGAAGTGTATACATGTGTTTATATGGTGTAATTTGGTTAGGGGCTGAATTTAACAAATGTTTATGAAGTTTTTGGGTATTATGGGTATTAGTGGGTATTTGTTGAAGTGTAGGTGGGTTTATGGTTTGCCATGCATGCAAAAGTGTAGTTTTATTGCGTTACGTAAACGTTTTACGTAACCAATAAAAATAAAAAGCGTAAAGTTATAAATTATCATTCTAATAACTTTATAACACTTACTTGATGTAAACATTTAGTTGTTTGATGCCTGTTTGCGTTAAATGATCATTTTTAGTTTACGCGATTTAACTTAACGATAAAACTTAAAAGCGAACGCGTCAAAGCCTAAAAATAAATAATAGAATAATTAAAGTCGTAAATGACCTGAAAATGTGAAATGTTACATTCAACATATTCTTCATCAGAAAGAATTAAACATGAGACAACGTCGTTGGTTAGAATTGCTTGCAAACTACGATTGTGAGATCCGCTATCATCATGGAAAGGCAAATGTCGTAGTAGATGCCTTAAGCCGAAAGGAATGAATCAAACCACTCCGAATCAGATCATTAATCATGACCGTTCATCCAAAACTACCAACTTAAATCCTCGAAGCTCAAACCAAAGCAATCAAGGAAGAAAACATCAAAGCCGAAAACCTACGAGGGATGGACAAATCATTTGAAATTTGTCCTGATGGAACTCGTTGTATCAAAAATCAAAGTTGGCTACCACTTTTCGGTGGTTTAAGAAACTTAATCATGCATGAGTCTCATAAATTGAAGTATTCCATTCACCCAGGTTCTGACAAATTGTACCAAGATCTAAAGAAACTCTATTGGTGGCCTAACATGAAGGAAATCATCACGGAATATGTTGGCAAATGTTTGACATGTTCTAGAGTTAAGGCAGAATGTCAGAAGTCATCCGGCTTACTGGTTTAACCAGAGATTCCTATGTGGAAATGGGAAAGAATGACAATGGACTTCATTACAAAACTTCCCAAAACATCAAACAGACATGACACAATTTTGGTTATTGTCGATCGCCTTACAAAATCCGCACATTTCATACCTACCCGAGAGACAGATAGTATGGAAAACCTTACCAGGTTGTACATCAAAGAAATAGTCTCCCGGCATGGTGTGCCAATATCCATCATCTCGGATCATGACAGTCATTTCACATCCAGATTCTGGCAATCATTACAAAGTGCTTTGGGTACTCAATTAGACATGAGTACGGCATATCATCCCGAAACCGATGGACAAAGTGAAAGAACCATTTAAACACTCGAAGACATGCTTAGAGCCTGTGTCATAGACTTTGGAAAAGGATGGAAAAGACACTTACCATTGGTGGAATTCTCTTACAATAACATTTATCATGCCAGTATTAAGACAGCACCGTTTGAAGCACTCTATGGTCGAAAGTGTAGATCATCAGTTTGCTGGGCCGAAGTTGGAGATGTTCAACTTACAAGACCAGAAATAATCCATGAAACCACTGAGAAGATAGTGCAAATTCGACAACGCTTGTAGACTGCAAGAGATCGGCAAAGAAGTTACGCCAATGTCAGGCAAAAGCCTTTAGAAATTCAAGTTGGAGATCATGTTATGTTGAAAGTATCACCTCGTAAAGGTGTCATCCAATTCGGAAAGCGAGGAAAGCTTAATCCCTGGTACATTAGACCATTCAAAATCCTTGAACGGATTGGTCCAGTGGCATATAAACTTGAGCTTCCTAAAGAGCTCAGTAATGTCCACAATACCTTCCACATTTCTAATCTAAATAAATGCTTATCTAATGAATCCCTTGTCATTCCAATGAAAGAGCTTCGACTTAATGACAAACTTAACTTTGTGGAAGAACCAGTGGAAATCATAGATCGAGAAGTTAAACAACTGAAACAAAGTCGTATTCCTATAGTCAAAGTATGATGGAACTCTAAAAGAGGACTAGAATTTACATGGGAACACGAAGATCAAATTCGTGCCAAGTATCCACATCTGTTTTCAAACATCACTCCAGCATCCAACTAAATCTCGGGACGAGATTTCTTTTATGGGAGGGAGACTATAACAACCCGCAATTTTCATGAATGTAATTTTCCATCTATTAAATTAGATGCAATGTAATATCCATCTATTATAAATATAGCACCTTTTACAGGGAATTTTTTTATCTCATTATGCAACGTAACTTGCATTTCTAAAGTAAACGTGCTCACACAACAACCTATGCAATCTCTATCAATATTTATGTTAAGCAAACATCATAACATGTCAAGTCAATACTCTATTATCTATTTTATCATATACATTATCTATTTAACGTAGTTTTCACGACGATAATATCAAATGAACATAAACCGTTAATGTTTATACCTAAACCCTAATTTCATGCAAAGTATACAATCAATATGAATGTACAAGCAATCAAGGCAAGTGTACAAGTAATCTAAACATCAAATTCAAATGTGAATTGCCACCAAAATAAGGTACAAGTCCCTTAATGCACAATATATAAATCATTAAAGCATGACATTCATAATAGCCGTTTTAACTCCGTTTTTCTAAGAAATTTCTTACAAAATCTTAAGTACAAGATACAAGCTATCAATGCATGACATTTAAACTTTATTTCTCTCCTTTCTAATCTAATGTACATGAATTAAAAGTAAGAAACCCTAATCCGAGCCATAAACCAACCCGCGACCTATTTTTAACTATTTTGACCCATTTAAATCCTAACCATGCATCCACACACCTCCATGACAAAGGTACTTCATCTATAAGCTGCTTACAAGCACCTCCCCTCATTACTTGCTCACCAAGTTGGCCACATCACCTCCCTTGTGGCTCTTTTCTAGCCACGAACACAAACACCACCCCAAGACCTCCCACCTTGCAATCCTAGCATTCTAGCTCTCAATACTCACCTTCCTAGCTCCCATGAATCAGCTAATCTAGCTATGACACCAAGCAAGTCCCTAATCTTGGACACAAAGTTCCATTTGACTATAAAAGGGGATGCACACTCCTCATTTCAATTCACACCTTTCAAATCTCATTTCTCTCTATCAATGGAGTCCCAAGTCTGATCAAGGAAGTCCCAAGAGCAGAAGAGAAGCAAAGAAACCAAGGAGAATGAAGTCTTGAAGCCCCGAAGGTCAAATCCTACGTGTACGAGTGTTAAGAACCATTTTTGACCCATTTTCAAAGCCACAAGCTCGAATCCAGGTTCTACAAGCTTGTTTTCTGTTTTGCATCTTTAATTAGTGTCTTATGATCATGTTTATACCTTTTTAAAAAGCCATGAGGCTCACACCCACTCGTTCTTAATTTCTAAAACCAAATGTGCCCTAAAAACCCTAAAAACGTTCTTTCTTTTAATCGATAAGCTAAACCTATAAGCTGTTGTTATAAGCTATTTTGATAAGCTTATCTAACATTTCTATAAACATTTATCAATTCTTAAAAAGATTTGAGCTTAAAACCTAGACGTTTTCATTTTAAAACCCTAAAACGACCCGTTTTGATTTCTAGCTTAACGAATCTTTATTCTAAACTTTCATTACATTAAAACATCTTATTTTAGCTTATTCTAATAAGCTATAACCTGCAAATTACTTTTGGAATCTATAAATAAGATTGCATGTAATTTTGGACTAGTTTTGTAAATATTTTCATGCAAAGGGGTATATATTGTAACTTTTTTGAAATTATTAACTACAAGGGCTGAAATTGACATTTTATTAAATTTATAACTTCAAGGGTATGTTTTGACAAGTTCTAAAGTCAAGGGATTATTTAATATATACTTTATATATTAAAAAGGACTAGTTTTGTAAATATTTATGAATCAATGGTATATATTGCCAATTTGGTATTCTTGAAAATATAAAAATATAGATAAACATTATCAAACTCGGTTTTATTAAAACCTGACACATTTATAGTTATTAATTATTGATCGACGAATTTTAAATTAAATACGTTATATATTAAACGTAATTTATCATCAACTAGCTTTTGAAGAAACATTAAAATCTTATCATATCACGTTACTAGGGAATTTCATGTGAGGGGTTCCATTAATGTATTCGTCTTGACGAGTTTGCTGGGTTTACGATTTAAAGTGCCCTGACTCCTCAAACGATACCACATGGCCTATGGATTATGATAGCCCAAATAGTGATACACTAAATCCATAAATTAATAAATCAAATATGACAAAACATTATGAAGATTTGATAATCACACTAAGACTTGACATATTATCCCAGGTTGTGTGACGAAGCCGTTACTTTCATTTCATATACTTTTGCCATCAATCAGATTTCCCTATACTGTTAAGGTGAGTTCATAACCTCGCATTCAATCTTTTAAATGTTTCATAAACCCGCGAGGGGGATACATGCTGTAAACCATGAATGCAAGTATTTTTTTGTATGCTATCCTGATACATTATTACCTAAGTCCTTACTTTTTCCATTAAGTCCCCACTATCATGAACCGTTAATTACTCGTCGGGGTAAGCGCGAATGTTGTGAATAGATCTATTTGGGACTGGACTCCCCGTTGGTGTACCTATACTGTCGGTAACCAATAGCACACATTTGAATAACTTTGCGGGTGTTTGGCAAAGACACCCGTTGGGGCAATTATTTGTGGTTATTGATTAACCTAAGGCTTCGGTGTCATGAGCTTAGGGCAATAATACTATTTTTCATGATAATTGTATGTGTTGCAATTATTACAAACTATGGGTGTATAACAACGTAACCCACTATTGAGCTTGTATTCAAAACTGTTTACTATAAACCTATGAATTTCACTCAACCTTTGTGTTGACTTTTTAGCATGTTTATCTCAGGTAACTGAACATCTTATGGCACGGAGTGGCACGGACTTGAAGATGGCTAAACTGTTATCATTCAAACTTTATGTTTTCATGTAGATTTTGGGACCTCTGTTTGTAAAAACTCTGATGAAATAATGAATGATAACTTATCTTTTAAAAACGTCTCTTTCGAGTCGTTTTCTATGATTATGACTGTTGTACTATGAAATAATACCCCAGATTAGCTTCCGCTGCTATATGTCAAAAATGGGGGTGTTATATAAGTGTTTTATCTATCTATCGTTAGTATTTACAAACCTATGCTATGTTAGAACTATATACAAAATTATACAGAATTTACAATGCATACGCCATATTAAGATCATCAATACGCCGTATTGACTATATAGTATGTATACGTTTTATAATACCTCATGTTTTCAGGTCATTTTCCGGCATTATTAAATTCAGTATTTATTTTTAGTCTTGTACGCGTTTGTTTTTAATTTTAATCGTTAAGTTAAATCGCGAAAACTAAAAATTATCATCCAACATAAACGGACATCACACAATTAAATGTTTACGTCAAGAAAGTGTTATATGATTATTTAGAGGATAATTATTAACATTGCACATTTTATTTTTATTGGTTACGTAAAGTGGTTACGTTTCGCAATAAAATACGTTTAGGCGTACCCGGAATCATTAATCACTAATTTAGACCCTAGATATTTATCACCCTAGATATTCCTTAAGATTTATTAAGAAATATCTATTATCCCACAATATAATCCAAACACAACAATAAGCAAACCCAAATAAGCCCTATATAAGCCAGAAATAAGAAAGAAGAAAAGAGAGATGAAAAGAACTTAGAATGTTAGATTAGAGAGAGAAAGTGGTGAGTTACAAGTGAGACAAATGCAACCAACACCCTCTCCATGTGTGGAGCGGGTTTCTTTTATACCCCTAGCCAACATCTAGGTGTATGAGCTTTTCTACTTGGGTCGGGCTTGGCATATCTTGGGCTTTGAGCCCGAAACACGGACAATATTAGATTACAATCCAAGCCCGTTGAACCCGACTAGCCTATTACTTTACAAGACCCAATTTGACTTTATAAGACCGATAACATTCTTGTTTGACTTAATATAATTAAGGCTAGCAATCTCCCCTAATGTTGAGGTCTCTTTCATCAAACTCCTTCGTTGTTGTGGTCTTTTTTAATGTGAAGGACTTGATCTTTTGTGTTGACATTCTTGTACGAATGATAACATTCTTGTAGGAGGTTGCTTTGTTTTATCATTGTCTCCCCCGACGTTGAAGATATGACTTTTGGCGTTTATGCTTTGCCTTGTTTTGGTCTTGTCTTGTTTGTAATGGCTTTGTTCATTCATGCTTTGTGATCTTGATCTTGAGCCTTTATCTTTTTTACTTTGAGTTCTTGAGATTGTTATCTTGCATCATCTCCTTGACTTGAATCATCTTGATTTGACTTCCTTGATCATCTTGTGCTCTTGACCAACATGCTTATACTTGTTACATTCTTGTTTGACATATATGATTATAAGTCAAACAATCTTCCCCAAATAGACTATTCTTTATTTGACTTTGAGGCTCTTTGATGGTTGGGAAGTTTAGAGTCAACGATCTTGATATTGAGTGATTGAATTTGAAAGCTTGAGTATGAGCATGTGGTTTATGAATACGACTTCACTGGAATAAGGCTGCAACACCGTCGTCTAAACTTGAAATAAGACAGTTAGCAATAAAAGATGAATATGGCTTTGTCATTCATCTTTAGTTCGGTTGCATTAACCTCTGGTTTCCCGTTTTATAGTATAAATACTATACCTGTGATTAGGTAGATTTAAAGAATCACCTTGATAGGGTTTCCAACTCAAAGCATAGGATCTTCTAACACATATGTATTAGATTTACCATGCTTGCTAGTTCTCATTACCGGAACG
>BQNB010125171.1:0-19816 GCA_026074375.1 Tanacetum coccineum
AAAAAACAACCAAGTAGTTCAAATCAGGAGAAAAAGAATCTACAAATAAAATATTAACTAGAGATGGAATTTGTGGCAAATTTAACCTCACGTGACAAATGAATTTAATCAAGAGGCTCACATGAGCAAGCACTATCAACTTGAAGGACGAACGAGACAAAGACACGTGGCGTTGGGATTTGTTACTACTCTTGGTGAATGAAGACACAAATGAAATAAAGATTGGCAAGTGTTGCTCACACTCTTTAAATAAATCAAAATAAGCGAGTAAAGCCCACTCTCACCTCCACTAACTTCTTTTCTTGGCCATTACCGAACCAACACGTGGCGGGGCATGTATATCAATTCATCTCAATTGCAATTCAAAGATAATGATCCAACAGTCCATATCTTCTGCTTAAAATTGAAGCTAAAAAAATGACACGTGTCGCATAGCCAATGGTTAGATCATGATCTGTAACCTTTGTTTCCTGGCTTCTGATTGGTTCAAGTGGGAAAAGACGGATTGGTATTCATATTTACAAAACAGCCCCTCTCTCCCTATTTAAAAACATACGCCACCCCCTCATTTTATCCGGTAGGTAGGTAGTTAGTTTTTGTTATGTTTTTTAGTTTTTTGCTTATTGAAAAAATTGTATTAGCTTATTTTGTTTTTTTAGCTTAATGTATTTTTTTTCAAGAACTTAAATGTGATGATGTATTAAAATTAGTTTGAAGTTGATTATAAATCTTGGTTTGCTTATTTTATGCTTATTGTTTCGTTGATCTTTCTTTTCGTGTTATTTATTCTAATAGGTTATTTTTATTTTCGTGCTTATTTCAGTTTCTTATTAAGATCGTGGTAGCCTACTTTTCTTGTTTCATGATTATTTGAGTTGTATCTTGCGATATTTTTGTGTAGGTTTTTTATTTAGTGTTGTTTGGTTTGATGTGTTTAATACATTTACTAATACTACAGCATTATCAAATCAAGAAGGAGAAGATAAATAATATTGATAAAATTATCGCTTTAGTGCCTTGTGTTTAGACTTTCATTAGGATTGTAATGACTTAATTCAAAATTGCTTATTTGAACCGATATTTAGATTTGCTTATTAATTTATGAATTAAGCTTGTTTTCCTAACAATTGACAATTTCGTATTTAGTTTATATTTGTTACGTTTCGGTTTTGGTTAATTGGACTTTAGGTGTCGGAGTGATTTAAATTCTCGTAAAATGGGGCCTTGTTTGATTTTCAATCAGTTTTGGCTTTGTTATGATCTCAACTTTATATATTTTTTTGCTGTGTTTAAATTGTTGGAATCAATAGGGACACGTAATTGTTGTTGGATTTCAATTTGGTTTATAGAATTCAATATGGAATATGTTTGTATTGGGGTTGCGTTTCATGACTGGGCCACACTCATTTGATTTGGGCCTAGCATTTTAAATTGTTTAATTCGTGTCTAGATTTGTGTTGAGTAACCAGTAAAGTCTAAATTTGTGAATTTGATGAACAAACTCTATGTATCATAATAATGTGTAACACAATTATGGATTCATTGTTTTATGGTTTTTGTTGTATCTCTCTCCTGTTACTCTCCCAGCACCTTAATTCTAAACTAACACTTTCCAACGCTTGCTACCATCACGATTAAAGAGCATCTAGAGACAGAGGTGCTGTATTGTATGTCTTAGATGACTCACGAGTTTTATGAAGTAGATGAGTGCCGTAAGCATATTCTTGGACACTTTTATGTACGCTAGTTTGTATTCTGATGTTAATGTGAGTAGATGTTCATGTAGTCACACGTCGGCAGATTCAAGAGTCATATGTAGAGTGTAGCATAGATATCGGTTCATTTTCTATTCCTTTTTTGTGTTGTTATTTAGTGTTGTTTTTATTTTATTGTTATTATTTTGTACTGTTTGCCTAATTTTGATTTTTGCCATGCTTGTGTAGCTTTATTTTAAAAAAGTTTAGTTTTTATTTTCATTAATGAGTAGTGAGTAGATTTGGTAGTGCTTGTTAAGTGATTAGTGATTGGAATTTAGGTGTGGTTTAAAAAGATTTAAAAAAATATTGATTTAGTCATAAGTTTTGTGTTTTTCGATTTTACATTTCGTCAATTTATTTTTTAAACATTTCATTTTTTATACTGTCATTTTAATTCGTTTTAATCCTAAGCCCGCACTTAATGAAACAATACCTCTTGTTGGATCCCACTTCAATAGATTGAATTCCTTAAGCTTGTTTAAGGTTTAGTTATATTAGATAAATCTAACACAACTATAGTAGAAACTTTGTTAAGTGTATTAAAGATTATGCGGAATCTAATCTTTAATATTAGAAGAATTCTTAATGAAACAGTAACACAAGATCACAATTCAACAAACAATAAAAGCTCCAATATTATTAAGAATAATACGAATACTCTCCTAGTATTAGGGTTACAAAACCTTGAAGCTATAACGATATCAAAACAAAAGATTTCTAGATAGCAAACTCTATGCCCTAGGACCTCCTTTTATACACCAAGGAGTCCTAGTCGATTTACAATATATTCCTAAGACTTAGAATATTCTCTATGATCTATTCTATAAATAACTAATACTTATCACGTAAGTAATCTTGATCTCCAAACAATCTTTATCCTTTCTTCTGTCTTTATCCTTTCTCTGACAGTAGAAACTCTTTCAGCAGTCTTAATCTTTGAGCAGTAGTAACTTATACACCAGCAGCATTAACTGAGCACAAGCAGTAGTAACTACTTAGAATATTTTCTTCAATCTTCACCAGCAGTACTAACTTTATACTAGCAGTACTAATATATACTAACAGTAGTAACTGTGAACTAGCAGTACTAACTTTATACTAGCAGCACTAACTACTTAGCATATTTTTCATTAAAGTTAATGAACAGCACTAACTTTAGCTTAGCAGCAGTAACACAAACCTGAGCAGCAGTAACTCTAAGATCATCAAGAAGTCTTTTAATCCCAACAATCCTCCCCTAAACTTGATATTCTTCTTCAAAATCTCAAGTTTTTTCATTAAAAGCTTCATTAATCGTGAGAAGTTTAAGAAGTTGATATGCCATTTCATTTAAATAATCAACCCGAAGCTTCTTGTTCAGCATATCTGTAATTGTAGATGGTGTAATGGGATATCTCTTCTCTACCAACATATGAATGTACACATGTTGTATCCTCAATGAATAAACTCCACATTAATCATATAACTTCCAATCCAACACATTGTAATCATCTTGATTCTTCCATACTTAATCTTCAACGTGTGGTTCAAACATTGTCTTCAAATCTCCATATAAAATCAAATCTAAGTCTTCCACTGGTCTTGTTGATCCATATTTAGCTTTTACCAGCTTGTACAAATCTTCCAAGTCTTCCCTACTAAAACTTTTAAGCATTTGACTAAAGACTCTGTACATTTATGACTTTCCATCAGCTCTTATTATTTGATAATAGCTTTTCTTTCCTTCTTTGTAGATCTTCCAGTCAACAATAGTTGGAGGCTTAGTAGCTAAAGGTACAACGTCAATTGCTACATCTTCTTCATCTGGAATGACTTCTATTAGACTTTGAAGCTCTGCTGTTTCTTTATCCTCATCCACCTTTTGCTTTTTAATACTTTCTTGTTCCAACTCTTCTCCTGCTCTCTTAGAACTACCTTCCATCACTTCTACTTCATCTTTTTTTAAATTCTCTCCCAGCTCTGTTTATGCCTTCTTAGAACTATCTTCCACTAACTCAGTCCTGTAGTCAACAAAGGTATTCACCCTTTTCATTTCCTTTTCAAACAATTCTTAAATATTTGCAAAGGACTTGTTCTTCAAACTTTTGGGCTTCCATCCTTCCATATTTTTCAAATAAGTACACATGATATTCCTTTCTTGAGCTCTTGTTGGTGGTCTGTTCCTCTTTTCTTCTGCTCTTTTAGCTGCAAAGTGTTTTCTTCTTTGCTCTAAGAATTGTACAAATAATCTTGCCTTTTCTTTATCAGTCAATTCTTCTTGCTCATGAGCTTGCAGTCTTTGATCCAACTGATAATCAGCTTCAACTTTAGCCTGAACATCATCCCAAGCTATGTTGGATTCTTTAATTTGTTGAGCTTTTTCTCTGGCAAGCCTTTTTTCTTCTTCTTCTTCTTCTTCTTTAGCTTGTAGCTTGAAGGCAAGTTCTTCATCAAGCCTCATTTGTTCAAGCCTCTTCATAGGCTTCACATCTTTGTCCACCACCATGCACTTCAATCATAATCCCTTTGCCATTGTCTTGTGGAGGTTTTGGTACTGGTATTATTGTTATAGGTGTTGTTGTAGTTGTACCCTGCTCTGGTTCTTGTATCACAACCTTATCAGCCTTGGGTTTTGCACTCTTCAACTCTGCCAGTGCTTGAGCCAAAGTAATTTCAACATCAGTTATTGTAGCACCACTAACTGGAATTGTACTGGCAACATTAATCACAACAACTACTTCCTTAACAACATTTCCACTTTGCTCTGCAATAAATACTTCCTCACCAGCTAAAGCATCCACATCAAATATCTCATTATCATTATTAACTAGGGTAATGTCTTCATCAACATCAATATCATGAATCCTCCTCCCCTGTTTGGATGCATCCTCACCCAAATCTTCTTTATCTCAAGAGGATTCTACCCTAGATTTAAGACCAATTTTGTATAAACTTTTAAGCCCATGAGTTCTTGACCTCTTTTTATGTTCAAGCTTCTTGACCCTCCTCTTTAAACTAACAATCTCTTCAGCTTGTGTGGTCTTTGTCTTTTCCAAATCAAGAACTCTTGTTTGTAAATCGGAACATAATTCCATCAATTCCTTAAGTTTTAGACTATCCTCACCACTTTGAAGTATGTTACCTCTTACGAGCAGTGGATCATTGGAAAGTTTATATACATTCTCAACCCTAGTTTGAGCAATTGTATCCCCTATGGTTTCTTGGCACCTGGGACCACCACCTGAAGTAGTTCATAGGGAACTAGATTCATTAGGTGTTTCCTTAGATCGGGTCTTATTGATGTTACCACTGTCCTGCTTTGCTTCTAAGCTAGAAGCAGTAGTGGCAGCCCTCACCAAACTGTCATCCAACTCCTTATAGATAGCCTCATCTGCTACATGTTTAGTAGGACCACTAGAATGAGGTATCTGAGTGTCCTTTCTCTTAGGCTTCCGAGGTTTTTGTTTCTTTTGAAACCTTGGATACATCAAAATTTAGCCCACATTATCCAAGTTCTTCACCATACTTTCAAAAATAAACTTTTAAAAGTTGAACTTCTAGTTTGTAGCTAAGCAGATAATTGCAGAAGCCATAGTGCTACTAAATTCATTCCATGCAGTTGTTTTTAGACTTACGCATTATAAAATAGTATGAATAAGGAATTTCCATTGTGGAGAGAAGAATGCTTTATAGAAAGTAAGTTTTTGTGAAACCTGCTCATACCCCATTAATGCAAGTTGTTCAAAGATGGTAGCATTGGGTAGACAATCAACACCTTTAGCATCTTCCAGTTGAAGATCTCTTCTCACAGTTGATTCAGTTATGATTATCTTCTTCCCATCCACTAGGGCTTGTAACTGTACTTTCCCATTGACAGTTTTTACCTTGACAGTAGCCCATAATTATTCAATACACAAAGTATAGATTGTAGGATTAACCATTAATGCATGCTTAATAGGGTGTGCATTTAAGAAATCCACAATTTGCTCAAACCCTTCACTTTTTGCGGGTTTAGATAAGAACGCGACCATGTTGTGAGTATCAAAAACCTTTAGGGTCGTCATTGTGTTGGGTTTTGATGATGGATGATAAAATTGAGTTAGGGTTTATGATTAAAGAGTATATGAAAGAGAGAAATCGATTAAATGAGTGATTGAAACCCTTAATCAAAGTATTTATAAATACCCTCAACAGGATTTACCATCACCAGCAGTAGTAAGTTTATGCCTAGCAGCATTAACTTTCACCATCAGTAGTAAGTTTATGCCTAGCAACATTAACTTTCACCAGCAATAGTAAGTTTATGCCTAGCAGCATTAACTTTCACTAGCAGTAGTAAGTTTATGCCTAGAAGCATTAACTTTGAGTCACCAGTTTTAACTCCAATTCCATTCCAAACACTTTGTCTGTCTTTAATATATTCAATTCTCTTTCTGTTTTTCAACTCAGCAACTCTCTTAATTATTTTTCTCACTAAATCACTCTGTCTATTTTTACACAGCTCTTCCATCATCAATCTAACACGTTTCTTTGCTTTTACGAAAAAATGTTAGTCCAAAAACCACGAAAACACAAGCCATAGCAATTTTCACAATTTTCACAATATTAATTATATCAGCAATATTAAGCATAACTAACAGTATTAACTCAGCAATATTAAGTATAACCAGCCGTTCTAATTATACTTAGCAGCAGAAACTTTTAATGTCCTGAATAACAGTACTAATTCATATAAAACTTTATAAAAACATAAAGAGATAAAAGATTTTAGAGATTTAACATTCCAATACTAGCAATCAAATATTGAAATCTACTTACATCAAAAGCTTTTGTAAGCAAATCTGCAACATTCTTGTCAGTATGGATTTTTAACCATTTGAATCAATTTCTTTTCATTGCAATCTCTAATAGAGTGATGTCTAATCTCTATATGCTTTGTTTTTTAATGAAAAACAGGATTTTGCAAATAGTACTGTTATTGTCAATAAAGATCTTGGTATGCATAAAATTATACCCATAATCAAGTAGTTGATTCTGAATCCAAAGCACTTGTTCACAGTAACTTGAAGCAGCCACATATTCAGCTTCTGTTATGGAATTTGCAACCACTGTCTATTTCTTGCACTGCCATGATATTAATCTACATCCAAGAAATTGACAACCTCATGTTGTAGACTTCCTATCCAAGCTTGCTCAGGTATATCACTTTCAGTGTATTGTACCAAATCAAAAGAAAATTTCTTTTGGATACCAAAAAAGGATCTAGGGGTTGGACCCAATTTTAGGTTGACCTTTTTAAGTACCCTAAAAAATTCTTTTTACCTTATTGAGAGAGATGCATGAAGATGTGAAACCTTTGGATTGACTTGGTATCTAGCACAGGCACACACTGCAAACATAATATCAGGTCTTGAAGATGTAAGATACATCAATGAACCAATCATTGACCTATACATATGAACATCCACTTCTTTACCATCTTCATCCTTGAGCAAAGGCTTTTGAGTTTCCATTGGTGTGCTTACAATTTTGACTTCTGTAAACCTAAATTTCTTTAAAATTTTAGCAACATATTTATCTTGACTAATAAATATCCTATTCTTCTTCTGCTACACTTGTAATCCTAAGAAGAATGTAAGTTCTCCCACAGAACTCATCTGAAATTTCTCATGCATCAACTTCTCAAATGCATTGCACAGCTCTTTCTTTGTTAAACCAAAGATAATATCATCCACATATACTTGGACCAGTAAAATATTACCTTTGTATCTTTTGATGAATAAGGTCTTGTCAATTTTCCCTCTTTGAAACTCATTGTCCAACATATATGTTGACAAGGTTTCATACCAAGCTCTAGGGGCTTGATGTAGTCCATACAGTGCTTTTTCAACCTTGTATACTCTATTAGGAAAATCTGGATCTTCAAATCCTGGTGGTTGACATAGATACACCTCTTCTTCAATCTTCACATAGAGAAAAGCACTTTTTACATCCATTTGATACACCAAAAAAACTTTAAATGAAGCATAAGCCAAAAATAGCCTAATTGCTTCAATTCTTGCAACAGGGGCAAAGACTTTATCATATTCAATCCCTTCTTCTTGTGTGTACCCTTGAACAACCAATCTTGCTTTCTTTCTTATCATAATTCCCCTTTCATCCTTTTTATTCCTGAAAACCCATTCAGTGCCTATAGCCCTTTTTCCATTTGGTAAATCCACTAAAGTCCAAACTTCTTGTAACTTGAATTGTAGAAGCTCTTCCTGCATAGCCTCTATCTAGCTTAGATCCTTCAATGCATGAATTACCTTTTTGGGTTCTTCCTGTGATTAAAATTAAGCAAACAAGCAGTTTTGAAGGTCTTTATGGTTTGTTCTTTGTTGAATAGTACTAACAAATCCATGTTCCTCCAAATTCTTTGACATCCTTCTTGTTTGTGTAGATGATTGCAAATCTCTAATCACTTGATCAAGAGGACGATCTTTATGAATTCTTGTAGTTGGAATAGGACTGACTTGGATTGTTGTATCCAAATTGTGCATGTCAGCCTTTGCACCAACATCTTCATCATCTTCAAATATGCTATAATCTTCCAAAGCAGGCATATTTAGATCAAAAGGAAGTTCAATGCTTGTTTTTTCACCAACAGCATTAACTTAATTTATGCTAGCAGCATTAACATTGTTAGTGTTGTTAACATTATCTTCATTTTATTGATCATTACATTCACTATCTTTTCTTGGATCTTCATCAACCTTCTTTTCATCATCAATTGAAAGTTTAGAACTATCATCCTGAGAACTTTTTAGATTTTGAGAAAATGGTGGATCAGCAGTCCATAATGGTAGCAAAATGTAATTTTTGATAGGTTCTGTCTCCTTTCCAGTTTGACTTGCATTATCACTTGCTTTTGTATCTGCAAAACCATTACACTGTGTACCTTTTCCTGTAATTTTCCCTCCAAAAGCAACATATCCTCCATCTATCTCTTCATAGTCTGTAAGATAGGACATGTTCCCTGTCATGTGCCTTGAGCATCCACTATCAATCACTCCTTGATCCTGTAAATCTATTTGTGGATTGCCCTACACATTAGATAAGAAAATCAGTTTCTTTTGGGGACCCAAGCCATCACTGACTTGGATACGCCTTTTGCATAAATATAATCAAACTTCATTAGGGTGATTGATGCACTGTTGTGTTTAGAAACATGGTCTAAAACTTTAGTCTTTGGTTTCAAAACCCAACAAGCTGAGGCCTTAACAACATTAACATTATTTCCCTAAACAACATTAACTACTGCTTTTGGCTTAGTAGTATTAATATTTTTACCCCTAACAATATTAACCCTTTAATTAATATTACTGTTTTTAAATTATGTGTTCTTATGAATGGACCTCTTAACAGTTGAATGTGCTGTTTTAGAAAGATATGAAATTGGTCTAGTAGCATTCACTGTTGTTTTTAAGTGAGCAGTATTAACTTGTCTAGCAGTATTAACTGATACTAAACCAGACTTCATTAGTACTGCTCTTGGAACCATGTTTTTTTAGCACAAGGGTGAGTCTTTTTAGCAAAGTTTTGATGATTCACCCTTTGAGCATTGTTCCAAATAGGTTTTACCATCCTTTGTTTTTGAAACTGTTTATGATGGTAATTGCAGTAAACCTACACATGATCAAAACTTCTACACACATAACAGGGCCTTTTTAAACATCTTAAAATTACTTTCTAGTCTTTGAGATATCATATTGTTCCAATTTCTTTTATTAACTCTTGGACTGTGAGTGTTTTGCCTATGTTTCTCAACTTTTTTAATAGTTTTCCTAGCAGATTTCTCTTGTTGCTTAGGTTTGACAAACTCTATCTTAGTAATACTAGGCTTAACTATTTTCTTCTCAGTTTTAGTTTGAGACACATTTTCTTCCTCACTATCTGACACCCAATCTTCAATAATTAAAGAATCATTAGACTTCCTAACTACCTTAGACACTTATTCACCAGACTTTCTGTTCTCAACTATAGGCTTATTAACAAACTCATCTAAACCAGTAAAAGACAAGCTAGGTGTTGGAGGCATGAAATTTCCTGTGTAGGGAGGTGAAACTGCATTATAGCCTAAGCCATTCTTGTAGTTGTCAACAATCTGACTTTCTATGAGTTTGTATAAGCTTTTAGATGCATTTTCAAATTTGTCTACATTAAATTGAATTCTATCTTTTTCTTTTTGAGTTATTTCTAGCTTCTTCCTAAGCTCTTTGATAGCTATATCTTTACATTCAACTTCATACATTGGATTTAACAAATTGTTTGTTACAAAAGCCCGAAGCTTCACTTGTTCACTTGTTTAAAATACAAAGATTTCTAGCCCATAACAGATATACAAAATGTAATGCGACAAAATCTTTAATGCATGACATCCAAATCAAAACCACCAATGTATCCCTTGCACCTCGTGCCTTATTGATCCCCTGAAAAACATTGCTTAAAACGTCAACATATTGTTGAGTGAATTCATAGGTTTATAAAATGTATAATGTAGGACCGCAAGATTTCCTCATGATAATGCAACAGATGCAAACATCATAAAATGTAATTACGTTTTCCTAAGCTCATGACACTGAAGCTCAACATGTATGAAATGCAATATAAATTGCCAACATTGCCCGTGATGATGTTCTAACCCGCAACATCCTATGTCCGACATGGTATACGTTCGTTGTCCGGCAAACTGGCACAGTGAGCATGACTCACCCGAACGGGGATGTCAATCCCAAATAGATCTATTTATAACATTCGCGCTCACAACAGTAATTGACAGTTCATGATAATGGGCTCAGAGGGTTATCGCTACTTAGGCAAACACGTAATCGTAAATGTGAAATGTCCACTTGCGTCCAATTGTAAAACATGCATATGTTTCTCACCCCAAAACTTGTAAATCATTAAAATGTAAAATGTGGGGCTATGAACTCACCTTGAGTAATGAATATCAGATTATATCACAGAAAATGCGTCAGATAAACGCCGAATTGCAACCTAATCCAATATAGGTCGTATAAGTACTAATCACATTGGGTAACTACTACCATATATAATTCTATATATCTAATCACCATCTAATTGTTTTAGTGAAAACATATTTATAAAGTTAAAACGTTTATAAATATACGTTTGGTAAAAATGACATAACTTTCACGTTTCAAGTCCGTTTCTTGCGTTTTTTATGTCCACGCTTTTGTATTAAGACAAGTTATCAAAATTTGACATTTTCATATTTCGTGTCCTCTGGTGAACAGTAATTTTTACTGGTCACACCAGTTTATAAAATTATTTTTATAGTTTTAGTTATCGTAAAACCCGTAAATGTCGTATTTTATTCGTTATAGCTCCGTTTTTAGCGATTCTTTCGAGCACGTCTTTGTTATTAAAAGATTTATCATATAAATGATGTTTTCCAAAAATAATGTCCCTGATGAACAGTAACTTTTTATAAAATTTATTTTATAAAAGTATTAATTATCGTAAACTCGTGTAATTCATAACTTCTTCTTTATCGATTGGAAAATTACGATTCATATCATTTTGGAATCCTAAAAATATGTGTTATCTGTTAAAAATACTAAACTTTATGTTTTAGAAGTATTTTATAACTTGTTTTATAAAATCTCTTTTATAACGCGTATAACTCGTAAACTACGTATCTTTTTCGTTATTAATCCGTTTCTCGAGTTTCTTACCTTTTTGGAATCGTCATGAGGTGTACTATTTTTATAAAGTGTCAAACCTACTGTCTTGGATTCGAAATCCAATAGTCCTTTTTATAATACTTATGTGTACTCATTTTTATATCTTGTTTTATGTACTTTTCTATTTAGTAAATTACCACAAGTCTTTCACAAACCTTTATTACTTGTGTCTTATATATAATAAAGTCCATGATCCATGTTTTGTCCATATGAGTCCATGATAACAAGATTAAGAAGTAATTTACAACACTTTTACTTGTAACTTATTAAGTAAACTTTAAAAACCCTAATTTGTATATATTCTTTTATACTTAAACCAACATGGTACAACACTTATATATCCATTTTAACATGATATTACTGATATATGATAAATCATACATCTTTTATTACCAAATTAACATGAATAATTGGACCAAAAATGATCAAAACGGATAAAAAACGTATTGTATTTGCTTGTTTTGTGATTTGTGTTGTGTAGGTACAAAATGATAAAGAAATGGACAAAATCAAAGGAAAACGGATAAACCGGGCACGAGATGGAAAGAAGCGTGAAAAGCCGAGGCCGAAGTGTTCATATTTTCAAGAGAATACCCAAGACGAGCCCATTAAACCGTAAAAGCCCGAAAACACCAAATTACCTAAAACCGTCAAAACAAATAACACCGTTAGCCATTTATTTAATAAATGACTAACGGTTGTTAACCATTTCAACAAATGAAACCAAAACAAAATTAACGAATGTTAAGTTTCCTAACACTCGTTATGTTTCTTACACTTGGGCCCAATTCTTACCCGGATTCAAAATAAAATCACTAGCCCAAAATCCTTACTTATCCAAGTCAACCCATTTAAACCAGGTCAACAGAAAGTAACAAAAGAAGCTAAAGGCGTGAGGTTTTACTGTTCATCACCATCTATCTTTTTAAACCTGTGATAAAATACAACAGAGCAAAAATTACCATGGCCAAGTAAATGTCCCTTTCACATCAAAGTCCCCTCAACTGTCTCTGACCAAGCCATTCTGTATACTCTCACAAGTCCATCCCACATAACAGGTTGGCGATCCATGTGATGTCTCAAATCAATCCAACGGCTGAAAATCATAGATGGCTATCCATGTGACTTTTGAAGCAATTCCAAGGCTGAGATCGTTGCTTGGGAATTTTTGTCTCACCAAACAAACACAAGGCTTCTCCTCATTTCACTATAAATAGATAGGACTAGTGTTAGGAATTTTCGTTCCCATTTTTCCATGTAATTAGAGAGTGGTTTAACCAATTTTACATAAATGTTAATTTAAATTTCTGCGAATTTATCTTAACTTGTAATTTCATTTCCCGTTTTGTATTTACCTTCCAAAAATTAATAAAAATCAAAAATATTGTTAACCTTCATTTGATTACTGGTTACCATTTTAAGTTGTTGTTCAATTCTTAATCCTTTCTTATTTCTACATCGACTGTTGTTGTTTGGAAGCTGTTTGAGTTGTTATTAAGCCTTTGTTGGTGAAGTTTCAAGTTACCTTTGATTTTGGAGGCTTTTGGTTTGGTAATGATTTTTGGATCAAAAGCTTGTATAAGCTGGAATTGGGTTGAATTTGTCGTTGTTTCAGAATGCTTGGACCTAGGGGATTGTTAGGTTAGAGTTTAGGTCTTCATCAAATGCTTTGGATTACTTGTAAGTTTCAAGTTTAATTTTCAAATCTCTTAGTGTAATTTTTGAATCTGCTTACTTGTAGCTTAATTGGTGCTTATTTTATCTCTTATAGCTTATTAGATATGTTTGAATATCTGTTTTTGCAATTCGTAGTGTAGATCTTTGATTTGCTTGTTAATGTTAAAATTTGCCAAAATTTCATCATAAGTTTGCATATGCTCGAATTTGTCATTTAGATCTTGTTCTAGTGTTTAGAATCGTTCATTAGTTGTTATTTGATCTTAGTATTATCTAGTTGTTAAGGATTATGAACTAAATTTCAAGCTTGATTGATAAGTTGTATGTTAAAATGCTTAATGGAGTGTTTGGCATAAGTGCCATTGGTCAAAGTTAAAACTGTTCTTGCATTATGAAGTCTTTTGATCCAATCTATATCCCTTCTAAATCAGTTTTTTTCACTGTTAATTAAATTTGAATCATGCTTTAAATAGTTTTCAAGATCTCTTATGCAAAATTCTCAACACTGTTAAGTTTCTGGTTCAAATTCTGTCAAGGTTTGATTTCAAGCTTCGAAGTTTTAAACTATGTTTAACTTGTTCAAATTGTAGTAGAATGTAGTTTGGAAAAGTGTTCAATGATAGTTAAAGTTTTAGCTGCATACTGTCTATAATGGTCAATTACATGAGAATGCATTAAGTCATATCTGTCATTTTGAGCTCTTAATAGTTAGGACTTTTGTTAACTTAAACTGGTTTCCAGCTTATTTATAAGTTAATCTTAGAATTTAAGTAGCTTATTAGAATTAGGCCAAGTTAGTTGTAGCTTATTGTACTTAGCTTTGCTTATTTGAAGCTTAACTTTCCATTCATAGTTCAAAACAACAAGTAGTGTAGCAAAAAAAAACCAAGTTTAGCTGCAAGAGAAAATAAGTTGTTCAACAGCTATGGACTCATTTAGTGTTTAGAAATTAGTGCGGATTTAAAATATGATTAGAGATTATTAATTTGCGACATTTATTTAGATTAATGTTTTTAAAAAATATAAAAATAAATAATAAAAATAATAAAAAAATATATAATTTCTTTTAATGTAGGATTTACTTTTAGAAGTTTGCATGTTTAAAATTGAATTTTATATGCTTGCTTATTTGTCTCGTTTTAAATACTCGTTTTGTCTAATGCTTTACATGTTTAATTATTTTTATTGCTTTGCTCGTTTTTATGCTTTTATTTACTTTATCAATATGTCAAGTAGGATTTAGCAAACCAAATCAAAATCATTTTAAACCATTCAAAGCGTGCGATCATGGACTTAATCGATTTTCAATTCACACTTCGTCGAGGGAAAACGACCCGGGAGGTTTTTGAGATAACTTTGGTTAAAAGTTTGTTTCTAAAACCCGACGAAAAATACTCTCTATACTATTATTTGATATATTCCTTATATACTTATATATTATAAATATAGTGTGTCTGGACCCGTATCAAGTTTTTGGCGCCGCTGCCGGGGAGGTGTGTACGATTATCGTGTTTCGTTCGAAGATTAGTGTTTTGAAGAACCTTCCTCGTGAAGTTATCACTTTCCGTTTGTGAATATTTTTCTTCTATTTTATAAAAATACAAAAATATTTTATTTTCTCAATTTTTTTGTATATATATTAAATAATCAAAAATACAAAAAAATCGAATACAAAAGTAACCGTCTTGTGTCACTAACGAAAAAGGCGCACCTCTTTTGTGAATTTCACTTAAGGGAGTTACCCTAAGTTTGTTGATTATTCGGTGAACCAAAAATATTTTCTTTCTTATTTTTTATTTCTTTATGTATTACTTTAAAAAGCTAAAGATATTCTTATTTATCCTCTTATACGTTTAATTCTTTCTTCTTATCCTCTATATCGTTTAATTCTTCGACATGTCATCATATTACCAACCGAGTTGCTACGGGTGTGGAGGTCCTTTAGATGGTTCAATTTGTCGACAATGTAATTGCGAAATGTGGTGTTAATCTTGTACTTGGAAATTGTTTAAATTGTACTTATGGAGATGGAAAGCCAATCACTTGTTGCGGGTGTGAAGGACCGTTAAGAGGAGGATTTGTTCATTTTTGCTCTTACAGAGAAATGAAAAAATCATGTCGCATTATGATCCTAAACCGAATTATTTCAGATAATAATCAAAAAAATTTCGGACTACCCTCCCCAACCCCGGTAACGAAGACGAAATTTTTGTGAGTTATGTGGAAACGATACTCATTTTGGTTACGATTGTCCCACACAAGTTCCGTTTAATTCTAATCCGGACACTTGTTACAATCACAACTTCGATAATAATTTTCCACTAACTTCACCAAGTTTTCCACAACAATACCTTTGTTGTGAAAACTACGGGGGTCCTCATGAGACTTTTCAGTGTCAACCGATGAACCAAGATTTCTATAATTCTAATCTTTCTGGTTTTGACCAATTTCAACCCTCGCAGTTTCCCGTCAATTATCCTCCTCAAGAGACGAATAAAGACATTTTGCAAGCTCGAGAAGACATAATGGAAGCTATACAAGCCTTTTTAAAGAAATATGATCATATACTTCCTAATGAAAAATGCATGGCTTTATTGCTAGCTGAGGAGAGATTTATTAAAATTAAGCAAGCTATGGAAAAAGAGCAGAATCAACCTGAAGTTATACAAGAATTGCTTCTTAAACTCATGAATGATTTGCAAATTCTTAAAGGAATTCAACAAGAGAAGAAGGAGCCGGCAGCTCAAAGTTTTACTCCATATTGGAATTTTTCTATGATTGACGATGAAGAAGCTAGAGAAAACTTTATGAAAGATATTTGCACCTTCTTAAGGAAGTTTAGTCGTATATCTTTTGGAGTAATGCCAAAAGTTTTATCGATAGCTTGGGAGAGATTTGGCGAAATTAAGGATGCTTTGACGGACGCAGCATATCAAACCAAGGAGGATATTCAAGAATTAATGGGTAAACTCCTTGAAGATGTGCCAAATATTAGTGAGGAGCTATCAGAATATATTAATTGTCCAAGCTGGAATCGTCCTACTATTTTCTTTGACGATGATGATGAGTATACTATTATATATAGCAAGCCTAAAACAATCACACCGAGGAGCCCGATAACTCTCTAAGTATGGGGGACGAGCATCTTGACACTATTCCTAGTGTTGAGAACCTTGTCCCAATCCCAAGTGAGTCCAAGGGTATTTCCGACGATACGTGTGATGTGCCCGTTGGTGAAGATTCTTCCACTTTTGATGCTTTGAGCGATCATTCTGAAATTTTATCCGATTCCAACGATGATCGTACTTCAAGTGATGACGATGATTTTGAGGACATCGAGTACGTTAGCTTAGAGGAGGTGAATGATGTTGATCAAGAAGAGAAAGAATTTGACTTAGAAGATATTCTTCAAATCCAAGACGTTATTCTTCGTGAGAAATTATTAAACGTCAAACGTCTTATTACTAAAATCAAATCTTTGATAGACAACCCTACTCCTGATCTTGTGCTCAAGTCTTCCTCATCATTTCCTATTCCAGTCACGGATAGTGATTCGTTCTTTGAGGAGTCCGATACTTCTTTTTCTTATTTGGATAATTCTTTACCCGAATTTGAGACTTTTAGCGATCATACGGAAGAGACAAGAAGTGACAGTACCACTACTCATGCTAATAACTCTCTTCCCGAGTATGATTCATTTCTTTTTGAGATTGAGCCCGATCAGGGAGGGTTGACTAGCGTTGTTATTTCTGATAATTCAAATGACCCTCTTTTGGAGCTTCCTGAGTTTGAATCATTCCACTTTGATCTTTATCCGTCACCACCGGATGTTGAGATTTACTTAAATTTTGAACCCAATGCGCCTATGATTAACAATTTTGATGAGCTTAATGAAGAAGAATGTTTTGACCCAGGGGGAGGTGAGATTGATTTTTCTTAAAATGTTGAAGATGATGATTCCTTCACATTTGTCATTCAAACTTTTCTTCCATTTCTCACCTACCCTGAAGATTCTCTTTCACTTCTCTCCACCGGGAGTGAAGACACCATTTTTGACCCCGACATCTCCACTTAGAGCCGGTGGCATCTCATCGGGATGAAACTTTCATGTACTTTAAATGTTTATCCAAACATTAATGAAAGCCCGATTGAGATTTTCTTTTCCATTTGCTTCCCCATGGACAACTTAATTCGGGGTCGAGTCAAGCTCGTGACTCGGTTAACAAAAACAAGTGTTTCTATCTTCTTATCTATTTTCTAACAATTAATGTGAGGGGGCTCGCCTTTTCCTTTCTCGTGTTTCGTGTTTTGTTGTTTTGTGGTTTTATGTCCAGGATACCCGGATTTTGAAGACTCTCGTGCTCATGGTTTTGTCCATTCATACATTCGAGCTTCATATCCTCAGCTTCATTTAGGGAATCCAATATCCTAATCTTATCGATTAACCTCTTTATATCAAGATTATGCTTTGAAATTAGTATGGGGGTGACAGTCTCATCTAAGGACAATGTGTAGTTTTAGTATGGGGGGGAATCTATCAATTTGATTATACCTGCAACCGTTGTTCTCACATAACCCGTTTTCCCACCAAAAATATATGATTTATGTGAAAAATAGCAAAAATTTTAAAATTTTTGTGCATGAAAAAAGGTGAAAAATGTTGGAATAAAGTGATGTAATAGTGTTGTGACATAAATAAAGGTGGGAATGAGAAATAAATTTTGATCTAACCGGTTTTATACCTTAGCTTTTTCCTTAACATGTTTAAATCGAGTTTGTTGCTAGTCTTATGTAGGCTTATCCATTATGCCAAACTCGATTTATTAGAATAAAGATTGTTTCCAGTCTATGTGACTTATTAAAGTGCCGATCTTAATTCGCTAGGCTAAGTATTCGCAAGTCTCTTTCTTAGAGATTTTAAATTGCGAAGAACGAGAAATGATAGTGTTAATTATAAGTCATGATATTAAACGTAGAATAGTTAGATTTCTTTAATTGTGGCTTTTTTTCCCATTAGCTCGTCTTACTTATATGCATAAATGTTTAATAAATAAGGTTGTCCGGTTCAATTTAATTTTTACTAACTTCCCTTTGATTTGGAAGTCGATGATTCGAATTTTGGCTTATTATATGCACAATATAGTCTATTGCTTTTCTTATACCTTAAAGAGCCTTAGGGTATATGATATGAGTAGAGTTAATCATCTTATTACTTTTTGCCTTAAAGAGCCTTATGGTATATGGCAAAAGTGATACTAATCATGAAATTATTTGTACCTTAAAGAACCTAAGGGTATATGGTACTTATAAAATTAGTGATTATGTTGCTTAGTTATTTACACCTTAAAGAGCCTAAGGGTATATGGTGTAAATAATATTACTTGATTTATGTCTTAAAGAGCCTAAAAGTATATGACTTAAATTAAGGCAAAAGCAACAAAAGCCAAAATTTCGTTCACTTCATCGGTTTTCAAGGATGAGGGTGGAAGCTAAATTTTATTTTTAACCGTCCCACTTTATTTTCGGATTAAATAAGTATCGAAACAAGTCTTAAAGAGCCTTAGGGTATATGACTTAAGTAAAATCTTGAGATACAAAAGTAAGATTTGCGGGAGGAAAAGTAAGTACACAATTAATATTTATGAGTAGTGTTAGTATTATGACTTGTATTTGACAATGATCTTGTTTTTAAGCTTAGTATGGAAAAGTGAAAGTTGGGGACGATGGATTTATTTTTCTTGTTCCATGATCCTAAGTATTATCGAAGAATAATGTAAGCACAATGTTATGAAGTGTTGAAGAATAAAAAGTTATAAAAAAAGCATAAAAAATGAAAAAATGTTGAAAATGGAAAAACGGGGCGTTTCTTAACTATTGATTTCTTAATTTCTTTAGATGAACACTTTGCTACTTTTCAAAGTGATTAGTTTGGGGGGATTGTAATTTTTAGTTTTTAAGCGCGTATTTATTACATTGCGTGAGGACACGACAATACTTTAGTATGGGGGAATTTGGTATTTGCTATTTTATACATATCTTTTACCATGAAAAACGAACTCAAATGACCAAAAACGTGTTAAAAATGCAATGTATATGCTTGTTTTTGTGTTTGTGTATGTGCAGGTATCGGATATCAAATAAAGGACAAATTAAAGAGAAAACCAGACAAAACCAAGCACGAGATTTGAAAGAGTGCGAGAAAACGAGTCCAACGGTGCTTTCAGATTTTATTGGGCCAGCCCGTAACCCATTTTATAGGCCGGACCAGCCCAAGTCAAATTCATTAGCCCAAAACAAATAATAAAATTTGAATTAAAGTTGGATGACATCAGCATTATGTCATGGTCACATGACATGAAATTAAATCAACAAATAACATGTGCCTCTCCACTAGCTTGAAATGAGCCAATAGAAATCTCACATGTGGCGAAGGCTTTTTGTTTAACTTCTCAAATTTGCAAAGTCTGTGAGAAAGGATCCAATGATGGGAAGCAAATGCGTGTATATGAAGCTGTTATAAAGGGCACGTGGCATCATGAGAACGGCTGGATGAATTCTTAAAAATATGGCAATCCGTGTGACACCGATCCCAAGCCAATGATTGGCTACTCATTCCTCAATGATGGGACCAAAAATTACACAATCTACCCTCTT
>BQNB010125173.1:0-19816 GCA_026074375.1 Tanacetum coccineum
GTTCAGAATGTTTAAGGGCAACAAAATCAGAATCAGAATCAGAGGTATGCTGCTCGAGGAAATGGTGCTGCAGGCAATGAGGGGCACAAAATAGAGCTGGGAATGCCAATGCATTTCAAGGAAAACCGGTCAAGTGTTATAACTGTAATGGGGTTGGACATATTGCAAGGAACTGTACTCAGCCGAAGCGTCCACATAATTCTGATTATTTCAAGGACAAAATGCTGCTGATGCAAGCCCAAGAGAATGGTATAGTTTTGGATGAAGAGGAACTACTCTTTCTGGCGGGTGAACAGGGAAACTCTTTTGATGCAGATGTGGATAATCAACCAGTCCAAGACTTAGCTCTGAATGAAGACAATATTTTCCAGGCAGATGAATGTGATATAACAACCCAAGAATTTTCATCAACCTATTTTACTATGATCACAATTGTACGGGGAAATTTTTCGCTTTATTACATTACTTGCATTGTCAATATCTCATTAAGCAAGGTAACTTGCATAACTAAAGTAGACAAGCTCACGCAACCTATCTATGGCAATCCTGTCTTCATATATGTCAAGCAAACATCACAATATGTCAAGTCAATATCATCATATCCTTATTACAAAGTACATTATTCCTATAATGTACCATTCACAACGTTATATCAAAACGGGCTTTAAACCGTTATCGTATACCTCTAAACCCTAATTCCATGAAAGATTAACATCTAAAGTGAATGCACAAGATACTAAAGCATATGTACAAGTAATATAACATCTCATATGAAATATAAAATCTCTTTAAATCAAAGTACAAGTCTTTAAAAGCTCAATATACAAGTCATTAAACATGATCTCTAAAATAGCCGTTTTACCTCCGTTTTCATTCCAATTTCTTCACCACCACTTATGTACAAGCTACTACACTCAATATACAATGTGTAAACCCTAATTATTCTATTCATAAGCTTTCATACACATATTTACACTCAAAACCCTAATTCAAAAGTCAGAAAACCCTAACCCGAGCCAAATACAAAACCATGACCCGTTTCTTCATTTTTATCCATTGTAAACCTAAACCAATACTCAAATAAGTTGTAATAACTTAATTTACAACATTCTCAATCATATTCCATCATCATTTCATCATTCTACTTCAATTATACAAGAAATAAATCCAGAAAACCCTAATTATGCCCTAATTGTGATTTTGACCCGTTTACTCATTTTCTACCCATTTTAACCCAAACCACCTATCAACTTTTGATTATAATACTTAATATATGTTTTAAGATCAGTAAACTATCATTCTTAATCAAATGAATACGAATTAAAAGCTAGAAAACTCAATCCGAGCCCTTATGAGCCCTACTTGAACCCGTGAACCCTTTTCTTGCAAAATAACCCATTTTAACTATTTTTCTTGAAACCAAGCACCTACATGACTAATATAATTCATTCCTAAGCAGCTTACAAGCACCTCACACAAATATCTTTACCTTATATTGTTTAAAATGGCACATGGCCTTCCTTTTTCTTCTTGTTTAGCCGCGGCATCACATGGGCAAAACAACTCACCAAAGCTATTTTCTAGCTTGACCAACACATCTAATATACCCTCATCATCATCCTCTAGACTTCCCACATGTCCTAACCAGATCACATAGCCTACCTTGGTCACCAAGATCATTTTACCTATAAATAGCAACCTAAACTCTTCATTTTTCTTCATCCCCCACTTCCTCCTCTATAACCCTTATAGGAAGCAATCCTTTGTTCCCTTATGATCCTAGGATAATTAAGGAAGTTCAAGAAGCGAAGCCCTGAAGAATTGAAGCCCCAGAGTGAAGATACAAGGCGTACGAGTGGAAATACTACCCGAAATGACCCATTTCCACCATTTTTGATCATTGAAGCTCAAACCCAGGTTTTTAAAGTTCTAATTCTTCTTCTACACCCTTATAATGTTCATATGATCCTAAATATACTCTTATTAAAGTTCATAACTTAATTTATGCTCATTTTCCATTTTGATCCAAAACCGTACACCCGAAACCCTAATTTCACATTTTTCTTAAAACTACATGTTATAATAATTAAATATTGATATAATCTATCCTAGCACCCTTAACTAATGTTAAAAGAACCACTTTATTGATTAATGAAGAAATTTGATCTTAAAACCCGCACGTTTACGTTTTGAAACCCTAATTTGACCCGTTTTGCTTCCGAATCTTTGAAGATTTGAAGCCCCGGGAACAAGATACAAGGCGTACGAGTGGAAATATTACCCGAAACGACCCATTTCCTGCATTTTTGCTCCTTGAAGCTCAAACCCAGGTTTTGAATGTTCTACTTCTGCTACTACACCCTTATAATGCCTTTAGCTTAACGAATCGTTATTTTAAACTTGCGTTGCGTTAAATCTTCATATTTTAGTTTATTATAACTTATAAATATCTTTTGAAATGTTAAAATAAGCTTGCATGGCAATTTGGACATGTTTTGTAATTATAATCCATGCAAGGGGTATATATCGTAACTTTCGGAAACTTATAACTAAAAGGGCTAAAAATGTCATTTTATCAAAGTTATAACTATAGGGGTCTATTATGTCACTTTTCAAAGTGCAAGGTTTACTTGGTATATCTTTTAAAGTTGAAGGACCAAAGTCGTAAAAGTGCAAACTCCAAGGACTATTTTGCAACTTTTCAAACCCCAGGGTCTAAAATGTAACATTTTGAAAAAGTATAAAATCATGCTCAAAACATTATCCAACATAACTTTAATTAACGCTTCTCGTGCTTAACATTTCCAGATATTGATTAAAACGCTTAAAACCGATTATATCGTATCACAATACTAGGGAGCTTCATATTAAGGAGTTTCATCTTGGTATTACATTCTGACTGAGTTGTTGGGTTTACGATTTAAAGTGCCCTAGCTCCTCAAACGTTTACTGAATGGATTCGAATATATGATGGCCCGAACGTGATACAATAATTCCAAGACTCTTAATCAACTCATAACTCTTAAAACTAAAGTTCTAGAGTACAATCTTCCTAAGACTCAACATATTTACTCAGGTTGCGTGACGTGGCTATTTACTATCATTTTACTATATCAACATTCCCCGGTTAAGATTGTGATAAGGTCGTCAGCTTTCATTTTGGAATATTTAATACATCTACCTATCAGGTGAAGTTCATAACCTCGCCTTTACTTATTTTACATGTTTTATAAACCCGCGAGGGGGATACATGCTTGTTACAAACTCTTTTACATACTCGTTTATCTTATAACAATGTGATTACTTTTCAAAGACTTATACATGCTTAAACCAGGAATACAAGTGTTTTTACAAGTTATACTAATCCGATCAGATTACTGATACTGTTTAAGTTACTTTTATGCCAAAAAGTCCTCATTATCATGGAACATTAAATCATCTATCTATCCTACAAGTCGTTAAATTTGACTTCAAGTCGTTAAATTGACTTTGGATATTAATGTGTTAATATTACAAATCCTACAAGTCATTAAATTGACTTCAAGTCGTTAAATTGACTTTTGGATGATAATGTGTTAGTGTCATAAATCCTACAAGTCGTTAAATTTGACTTCAAGTCGTTAAATTGACTTTGGGATGTTAATATGTTGATATTATGAGCTCTTCAAGTCATTAAATTGACTTTTGATGATAATGTGTTAGTGCGATGTGCTTAGACAAGGAACATGACCAATCAGACCAAACAAGACAATAACGCAGTAATACACTGTTACTATGATAATTGTATTCGTTGCAATTATTACAAATAACGGGTATATAATAACGTGACCCAAGATCATAACAATACCATTTTCATAATAATTGTGTTTGTACAATTATTACACTATGACTTGTATTCAAACTGTTTATCAAACCTATGAATTTCACTCAACCTTTGTGTTGACTTTTTAGCATGTTTATCTCAGGTTATTGAGCAATATACGGCACGGAGTGGCATGGACTCGAAGATGGCTAAAACTTGTTATCATTCACATTGTATGTAACTAGATTTTGGGACCTGCCTTTGTAAAACTCTGATTTGAAATGAATGATAACGTATCTTTTGAACAAACGTCTCTTTTGGGTCGTTTTCTATGATTATGATTGTTGTTTCCATGAAGTAATACCCCAGATTAGCTTCCGCTGCTATATTGTAAAAATGGGGGTGTTACAGATTGGTATCAGCGCCATGGTTATAGAGAACAAGGTCAAAACCTTAACTATAACCACATTTCTTTTTCAGCCATCAAAGTCCTCCGTGCCACTACATTCCGGAACAAGTATGTAAATATACATATCTATTATACTATTACATAAATAACTTATGTTATTTACAAACTAGGTTGTTAATAGAACGATGTCTTCTCCCAACCACTTTACTTCCGATATTGAGGATGCTTTTTCCTCTATGAATATTCTTAACTATACTTCAGTCTCATCGGATTATTTCCCAACTTCATCGGAAAGCAGATCTTTTAACTCTTTAAGAAACTTTACAGATAATATAATCCTATCAGTATTCTCACCTTTCTACAATAATCTTTGTTTGAAGGACGTACACGCATTTTATACTCAGAAATTCCCTATTTCATCACCAGATCCTATTACTCCACCAGCTATTTTAACTCCATCTCCAGTAATACCACCATCACTACTATTTAATCCTCAATATTTCTTTATTCCTGAAGAACTATTACCACCTAAGAAGCGAATCCATTCCCCATCTTCTTCCTCAACTATGTTATTTAATTCATCTCGAAATCAAACTTGTAATTTGGTATCACCGTCTTCCTTAGTTTATACTTCTATCCCTCCTCAAGTATTTAAAATAGGAAAATGTTCAGATAAGATGTATCTGAAACATCATGAGAAAGAAGTCGAAGATATCTTGAATTATTTAGATGAACTCTATTTTCACCGCATTGAGAGAATGGAAGAAGGACATATAAATGGTAACGAACTGAAGACTGAACTCAAGGATATCCGTATTCAGATTGTCAAACTTCAAAAGAAGCGGTTAGGGCAAAAGGATAAGATTGCCTTTGCTCACTACAGAATTTCCAATCTTGAACAAATCATTGAGAAAATCCAAGCTCGTCACCAAACAAATCAGGAAGATCTTTAGGATGTCATCTACCACGCTCAAGATCATCACTCTTAAACTTAGTTATAGCTTTATCCTAGCCATGGGATTGGAAGGATTGTGTGTTAATAAATCAAACGCTTATTCAATCTTGACTATGTTTATAGTAAAAAGCAAGTTATTTTTAAAGGCAATAGTTTCATACCTGATTGTTTCCAATTATCTCTCATAGTTCATTCCATCCATTTCCACCATTTTCTCATTTTTTCGTCTTTATCATAACATCTAAGTGCTTAAAAAATTCAAAAAATATGCTTCTCCTTTTAAGCTATTTTAAGCATCCACATTCTACTTTTATTTACTTTTCAAAACCTATGATATCATTCTTACTACGTATATGCTTTTCGTTGATAGTATGCCTCTAAAAGGAGTCAACTTCTGAAACACCACGTCATACTTTGGATTTCATCGACAATAATTAATGATGGCATCTCCTTAGCTATGAAAGGACTAGCTGCTGCCATAACAACTTCTGATCATTCCAAATAGGAACAACTGAACCATAGAGAAATTCCTGTAGCTCAAAAGAGGGAAACTACAAAGAATTCATAAACTGTCAACCTTTCTACTTCAATGGCACAGAAGGAGCTGTTGACCTCATTCGCTGGTTTGAACGTACTGAGTCTGTTTATCTCGTAGCAAGTCGTCTGCCGAGGAAGACAGAGTAAACATTTGTACTTGTACTTTAACTGATGATGCTTGTCCTGGTTGGAATGGCATCTGCCCAGCCTATGGGAATAGAAGCAAGCTAATCAAATCACTGGATCTGAGTTAAAAAGGCTCTGACAAACAGTATTGTCTCGAACTGAGAATCAAGAAAAATGGAGATGAATTTTATGGTCTAACTGTAAATGGAAGTGTTCCTCAGGACTTAATTTGAAGATTCCAAGAATTAACAATCTTATGTCCAAACATGTTGCCGAATTCTGAGAACTTATGGAGCTTTTTATGGGGGACTACCGCAAAACATTGAAGGAAACGTTACTGCCTCGAAGCCTCAAACTTTGGTGGTAAGCCATCAACATATCCGAGGTTAATGGAATCAAATAATAAAGGTGATTCGTGCAAGAAGAAACAATGATCACAAAGAAAGCTTTGAGAATAAAGGAAAACTTCGTCTACAAACAACAACTATCAGAATAACTACAACAATAACAACCGTAATGATGACCACCGACAGCAGAATAGAAGACAAGAAACCTCACAACAAAAACAACCATAACAATGATTACCACCAACAGCAGCATAGAAGACAAGAAACTATTAGGACTTATCCTACCAAGAAATACCATGGAAACCTCCCTTTGTGTACAAGATGCACCCTGCATCACACAGGAGTTTGCACTGTCAAGTGTCGAAATTGCAACAAGGTGGGTCATCTGACCAGGAACTGCAGAAGCAAAGGACCAGCCACGGGAAGCAACCTGCTATCAGTGTCTGTAACTTGTCATGCCTGTGGAGAGAAAGGGCATTACAAAAGTCAGTGCTCATCAAAAACAGACAACGGTACTTCTCACGTTTCTAAGAAAAGCTTATGTGACGAATCCCTCATCATTCCAAAGAAAGAAATTTGGCTTGATGATAAACTTAACTATATGGAAGAATCAGTAGAGATTATGGATCGAGAAATCAAGCAACTAAGACGAAGATGCATCCCTATAGTCAAAGTAAGCCATGAAATAAAAGTAATAATTCCGTTACATCTTGTTATCTGGTGATATCAAAACTCGACATTGTTTGTCAATTCTATCATGTTCAAACTCTGAATACTCTCCTCATACCTTTGCAACATAAATTTTCATCTTCGATTATATGGTCGTCAGTATAATCAACATCTCAATATTGTCTAACCATTCATGATCATATCATTTTCTACACATTACCATATCATGTTTTTATGTTTAGGTAAGACGATTTATGATCATCTTATTGAAATGAATTAGAATGCTTCTTCATTTGAATAAGGAAATTATAAATCTCTGAACTATGAATTTATAAATTCTCAGTTACAAGGAGTTGAACGCTTCTTTTTGTAAGTGACTAATTATAAATAAGTAGGCTTAAGTATATAACATATGTACAAACAAGTTTCTTTCAATCCGTTTGTACAAACAATCCCTTAATCATTATCATTATTACCTTCATTACCTTCATCATCTATTCATTTCAAAATCTGTATCTCACGTGATTAGCAACTCTCTAACAAATTCATAATCATTCCTTGACATTACTCATTCCATGATCTCCGTATTCTAAAATTCTCTGTTATATTCTGCAACATAATAACAAGGAAACACACAAGAATCTATACAATGTCAAATGATTTCAATACCACTAGGTATGAAAATTTTGACAAAGACTTGTGATAACATTCTTATTTAATGTTGACTTTTAAAGGTTAATGAATAACGATTCCTTACGATCTGAGTAGCGCAACGTATTCTATCCACCCAGATTCTACCAGAATCTAGAGAAATTCTATTGACTATCACCAAGAGGTATGATCTTGAAAATAAGTAGACGTGTGAAAGGAGGTAATTATAATTATGGTGTACAACATAATTATAAATGCATCACACACGTGAACTTGTAACCTTGATTAGCCTAACTTAAATTCATTCAATTCAACTTTAAATTAAATCTCGGGATGAGATTTCTGTAAGGGGTGGAGACTATAACAACCCAAGAATTTTCATCAAATGCAAAACTTATTTTACTATTATCACAATTGTACGGGGAAATTTTTCGCTTTATTACATTACTTGTATTGACAATATCTCAATATATTATATAACTTACATAACTAGAGTAGACGAGCTCACGCAACCTATCTATGGCAATCCGGTCTTCATATATGTCAAGAAAACATCATAACATGTCAATTCAATATCATCATATTCTTTTTACAAGGTACATTATTCCTATAATGTACTATTCGCAACGTTATATCAAAACGGGCTTTAAACCGTTATCATATACCTCTAAACCCTAATTCCATGAAGGGTTAATATCTAAAGTGAATATACAAGATACTAAAGCATATGTACAAGTAATATAACATCTCATATGAATATACATTCTATCCAAAGAAAGGTACAAGTCCTTAAAAGCTCAATATACAAGTCATTAAGCATGATCTCTAAAATAGCCATTTTACCTCTGTTTTCATTCCAATCTCTTCACCACAACTTGTGTACAAGCTACTATACTCATTTTATAATGTGTAAACCCTAAAAATTCTATTCATAAGCTTTCATACATCTTTTTGCACTCAAAACCCTAATTAAAAACCCTAAAACCTAAAACCGAGCTAGTTTCTAAACCATGACTCGTTTCTTCATTTTTCACCATTGTAAACCTAAACCAATACTTAAATAAGTTATAATAACATAAATTACAACATTCTCAATCATAATCCATTATCATTTCATCATTCTACTTCAATTATACAAGAAACAAATCCAGAAAACCCTAATTGTGCCCTAATTGTGATTTTGACCCGTTTACTCATTTTCTACCCATTTTAACCCAAACCACCTATCAACTTTTGATTATAATCCTTAATATATGTCTTAGGATCAGTAACCTATCATTCTTAATCAAATTAATACGAATTACAAGCTAGAAAACTCAATCCGAGCCCTTATGAGCCCTACTTGAACCCGTAAACCCTTTTCTTGCAAAATGACCCATTTCAAAGCCTTTCTTTGCAATCAAGCACCTACATGACTAAGATAATTCATTCCTAAGCAGCTTACAAGCACCTCCCTTCATTGTTTATGAATAAAATGAGCACATGGTCACTTGTATCTTCTTGTTTCTTCTAGTTCTAGCCGTGGCATGCAAGGAGATAAACAACACATCAACGCTAGTTTTCTAGCTTATACACCACATCTAATAGCTTCTACACATCATATACTAGCCCCTACATGTGTCAAGACCAGATCTTATAAGTTTCTTAAGCTCTTTGATCTCAAAATAGTAGCAATCCTTTTCTCTAATAGATCATAAGTGATCTTAATAAGGCTCTAGTTCAGAAATGAAGCAAAAGAAACCAAGAAACGAAGCCCGGGAGTCGTTATTCTAGGCGTACGAAGCCGAAAGTCCTGATTCTGACCCGTTTCCAAGCTATAAGCTCAAACCAGGTTCTCTAAGCTTATGTTCTACTTTCATAGCGTCATAATGTTCATATGATCTTGCTAAAATCATAATATAAAGCTTTGAACTCAAAAACCTAAGTGTTATGCCTTTTTGATCAACACCTCCCTAACTAGACCCTCTATGTGTCAAGACCAGATCATGAAGCTTGCTTACTCACTATACCTTCAAATGGGTATAAATAGGACTCCTATGTGTTCATTCATACTCCGATACAACCCTATCTTCTTCTCCAAAACTCATAAGGCAGCAATCCGTTGCCTCCCATATGATCCTAAGGATCTAAAAGAAAGATTCAAGAGCGAAGCCTTGAAGAATAACCTTAGAGTTGAAGATACAAGGAGTTTTACGAGTGGAAATACTACCCGCAAACGACCCGTTTCTTCTTCTACATTTTTTGCTCCTTGAAGCTCAAACCAGGTTCTAAGGATTCTAACTTCTGTGACAACACTCATATAATGTTCATATGATCCTAATATACTCCTTGTAAGTTTCATAAACTCAATTCATGCTCATTTTCCGTTTAGAATCCAAAAACCGTACACCCGAATACCCTAATTTTAAAGCGTATTCTAAGACTAAATGTTTATAATGGTTAAGTAATTTTATAATCAATCCTACATGCTTAATTAATATTAAAATAACCACTTTATTGATTAATGAATGGAATTGAACTTAAAACCCACGCGTTTTAACTTTTGAAACTCTAATTTGACCGTTTGGCTTTTCCTAGCCAACGAATCGTTATTCAAACTTGCGTACGTTAAAACTTCATATTTTAGTTTATTATAACTTATAAATGTCTATTGAAATGTTAAACTAAGCTTGCATGGCAATTTGGACATGTTTTGTAATTATAATCCATGCAAGGGGTATATATCGTAAATTTTAGAAACTTATAACTAAAAGGACTAAAAGTGTCATTTTATCAAAGTTATAACTCCAGGGATCTATTATGTCACTTTTCAAAGTCCAAGGTTTACTTGGTATATCTTTCAAAGTTAAAGGACCAAAGTCGTAAAAATGCAAACTCCAAGGACCTATTTGCAATTTTTCAAACCCCAGGGTCTAAAATGTAACATTTTGAAAAAGTATAAAATCATATCCAAAACATTATATGACATAACTTTAATTAACGCTTCTCGTGCTTAACATTTCCAGATATTGATTAAAACGCTTAAAAACGATCATCCGGAAGCTATATTGTACCACAATACTAGGGAGCTTCATATTAAGGAGTTTCATCTTGGTATTACGTTCTGACTGAGTTGTTGGGTTTACGATTTAAAGTGCCCTAGCTCCTCAAACGTTTACTGAATGACTTCTGAATTATGATGGCCCGAACGGTGATACAATAATTCCAAACTCTTCAATCAAACTCATAACTCTTAAACCAAAGTTCTAAAGTACAATCTTCCTAAGACTTGACATATTCTACTCAGGTTGTGTGACGTGGCTATTTACTATCATTTTACTATATCAACATTCCCCGGTTAAGATTGTGATAAGGTCGTCAGCTTTCATTTCAGGGTCTAAAATGTAACATTTTGAAAAAGTATAAAAACACATTCAAAACATTACCAGACATAACTTTAATAAACGCTTGACGTGCTTAACATTTCCAGATATTGAATAAAACGCTTAAAACTGATAATCTAGAAGCTATATTGTACCACAATACTAGGGAGCTTCATATTACGAGGTTTCATCTTGGTATTACGTTCTGACTGAGTTGTTGGGTTTACGATTTAAAGTGCTCTAGCTCCTTAAATGTTTACTGAATGACTTCTGAATTATGATGGCCCGAACGGTGATACAATAATTCCAAACTTTTCAATCAAACTCATAACTCTTAAAACTAAAGTTCCAGAGTACAATCTTCCTAAGACTCAACATATTTACTCAAGTTATGTGACATGGCTATTTATTATCATTTTATTATATCAACATTCCCCGGTTAAGATTGTGATAAGGTCGTCAGCTTTTATTTTGGCATATTTATTACATCTACATATCAGGTGAAGTTCATAACCTCGCCTTTACTTATTTACAGAACATGACACTTGCTCTAATGGTTAAAGCATTCAAGCTAAACTACTCAACACCAACCAACAACAATCAAAGAATTTCATCAAACCTGCGTAATAGGCAGATTGCTCAGCCGGGTATGAATATGGGTCAAGAGAGACTAATGCAGATGGTTGGAGGTAATGGTGGAAATTAGTTTAGACAGTATGTTGGGCAGAATGTAGGGAGTCAGAATGGGTATAATGCAGTTCAGAATCTAGGTGTTCAGAATGCTGGAAATCAGAGTGGGCTTATTGTTTTTTCGGGGATTGCTAATCAGAATCCGAATAGGAATGGTAATGTTGTAGTAGCACTGTCTGGGGGTAATGCTATTAGGAATAATGGTAATCTAGAATAAGGTGATATAATTGCAGAGGATTAGGTCATTTTGCTAGGAACTGCACAGTCAAACCAAGGAGAAGGGATGCTGCTTATCTTTAAACTCAGTTGTTGATTTCTCAAAAGGAAGAAGCAGGAATCTAGCTCCAAGCTAAAGAGTTTGACTTGATGGCTGCTGCAGGAGATCTAGATGAGATTAAGGAAGTCAATGAAAACTGCATTTTGATGGCTAACTTGCAGCAAGTATTGACATCGGGTACTCAGACTGACAAAGCTCCCATCTATGACTCAGATGGATCAGCTGAGGTACAACTTTATGAAAATTATTATGATAATGAGATATTCAATATGTTCACTCAAGAGGAGCAGTATATTGATCTACTCGAGCCCATTCCAGAACCACACCAAGTTCAACAAAATGACAGTAATGTTATCTCTGATGTACCTAGTGTGGAACAAAATGGGGGTATAGTAGAACAATGTGCTGCTAATGTTGAGGAAACACATGCTTTATATGATACATTATATAATAATTTAGCAACTGAAGTAGGGAAAGTTAACTCGGTCAATCGTAAGATGAAAGCAACAAATGCTGATTTGACCACTAAGCTTGCTAGATATAAAAATCAAGAAAAGTTTTTTGAAATCAATTAGGAAAAATACGACAAACTTGAAAGATGTTACCAAAAATCTGTTTATCAAGAGCAATGTCTTACTAAAAAGATAAATGCACTTCACTTAAGTTATGCTGAAACGTTAACGACTTTGAATGAGGAAATTGCAAATTTAAATAACCAGCCATTTAAAGAAGAAAAAATCAACTGTTTCCTTCCTCTTCCAAGAAGAAAGAGAAAAAGGTTGAAGTCTGATTTTCAAAATACGCGATAGACGAGCTCCTGATAAAAGCTTCTTGATAAACAAATTCAACTTGAGAATAAGATAAAGGAATTAGATAATATTTTGGTTAAAACGGGTCAATCGATTCAAACGATGCACATGCTTTCGCCTAAGCCAGACTTGTTTTACCACACCGAACATAAAATGACTTTGGGTTATCAAAATCCTTTTTATCTCAAGCAAGCTCAACAGAAACAACAGAGTTTGTATAATGGCAAAGTGTTATTAGAAAAGCATGATCCTCCTACTGTGTATGATTCTGAGGAAACACTGTAACTTGCTCAAAAGAGTCGCTTAAAAATAAAACAATTAAACAAAGAAATAAAACCGGCAAATTATACAAAGATTAATCATCTTTCGGGGGTTTTTTTCTCAATCGGCCAAATCACGTGAAGAGTCATATTTTACAAATACTTCCAAAATGGCCACTATTTCCAAATCGATTTCAATACCAAATAAAGAATTTTTATATGATACTACTCTAATGTTGCACAAAAATTTCTAAATGAGGTAAAAAGCACCATTGTGACTCTTCAACGTGTTGTTAAACAAAAAATGACTTTGGAAATACACAATTGGTGGTCCTCTGTTCATCAAGAGATTCACAAAATTTTAAAAGATGAAATTTTCCCTATCGTCAACCAAGTTGATGCTAGACTTCAAAATTTCAAAATACAATTTTTGAAAGAAGCAGCTAAATTTATTCGAGACCTTAAATCTCTTGCAAACGAGGCTGACGAATCTCTTGATAAGCAAAAGAAATTGTAACTTGAAATCGACCATCTCTTGAGAGCAATTGTTAGTCAGGAAATTATGTCTAGTGTGCAAAATAATTCTGTTGTAGATACATCAAATCTCTAGACTAGGCTTAAACGTATGAAAGAAAGGTTTGAAAATAGTATCATTAAAAAGGAAACTGAATATGCTAAACTTTGGAATGATTGGTAGAAAAAGTGTCAAGAATGCAAATATGACAAAATTTCGTACGATAAAGCTTATAATGACATGCAACAAAAGATCGAACGGTTGCAAGCTCAGTTAGGAGATCTCAAGGGTAAATGTAAGGATACTCTAGGTGTATCAGATACCCTTGATCCTTTGTCTTAGAAACAAGAAAATAAGAACGTTGAATTAGAGTTTTAGGTTGTGAATTATGTAAGAGAAATTGAGCATCGTAAGACAACTTACAAAAACCTGCTTGATTCTATCTCTGTGACACGAACTCAAACCAAATCGATAATTGACTCTATGTAAGATAAATTACATGACACGGTCTATGAAAATGATAAGTTAAGAGCTCAGTTATTTGATAAGGCTTCTGAACAAAAGGACAAAAACAAAGGTACGGGTGTGAATATTAAGTTTGCAAATCAATTAATCTTGGGGAAACCTTTTTTACAACCAATCAAAAATAATTTTGTTATAAGACAACCAAATGCATTTAAATCTAAATGTCCAAATTTTTTAAATAATCGAGTTCCTTAAATGGTTGATAAGACAAATGATTTGTCAAAACCAGTCACATCAAACTCGGTACCTATCACCAATGAATCAAATGTTGTGAAAATGACAATGTGATTGCCCCTGGAATGTTTAGGATTGATCCCCATAAGACTTCTAAGGAAGACAAATTTGTGCCTATCAACAATGTTAGAGCAAGCGTTAGGACAAATCCGATCACTGTTTCACAACCTTATGTCATCTCTAAGATATATGTGAATTCTGACTCAAATGGTTTGTCTTCTATAAGAGTAGACAACACTGCCAAGACCAGAAGGCTATAGCCTAGGAGCAATACAAAGAATGACAGGGTCCCTTCTGCGTCTAAGAGTAGGTGCTTTAAGAATAATGCGGTGGAAGTAGAAGAACATCATAGGAATTTACTGCTTTCTAATAACAAGAAACATATGTCATCTGAATATAATAACGTTAAACTTGCTAATCGGAATGATAACTCTAACGTTGTTTGTGCTATTTGTATGCAATGTTAAGTACATTTTTGGTCCTTGTGGTTTGTAGCAGATTTCACTTTTGGTCTAAAATTCAAAAAAGTTTTGCTTTTGGTCTGAATTTCAAGTTTCATTTTACTTTTGGTCCGAATTTCAAGTTTCGTTTCACTTTTGGTCCGAATTTCACAGTTGAAAATGGACCGAATGGACCAAAAGTGAAACAAAACTTGAAATTTGGACCAAAAGTGAAACTTTTTTAAAATTTAGACCAAAAGTGAAATTTGCACAAACCACAAGGACCAAAAATGTACTTAACTCAATGTTTAATTAATGCTAATCATGATGTATGTGTGCTTAAATATGTGAATGGCATGAATTTTCGTAGAAAGAATCAAAAGGCTAATGTTTCAAACACTAAAAATCAAAAGAAACAAAAGCCACAGGTCTGGAAACCTAGATTTTTACTTAGGTGGTCACCAACTAGTAGAATTTTTGACGTCAAAGGAAAAATAATAGCATCCAGTGCATCAAATGGTGATAATTCATGTACTTATAACCCTCAGGAACCCACAAACAAATGGTTTCCAAATTCCACTTTATTTCTTGGCAAGTTATACAAATTTGTTTATGGTGCGTCGACTCGGGTTGCTCCAAGCACATGACCGGGAATCTTAAGCTTCTGATCAATTTTGTCTGGAGGTTTATGGGAACTGTCTGCTTTGGAAATGATCATGTTGCTGCAATTCTGGGTTATGGTGATCTGCAATGGGGTAATATATTGATCACCAGGGTTTATTTTGTTGAGGGCTTGGGGCACAACCTGTTCTCGGTTAGACAGTTTTGTGATTCAGATATATTGTCACCTTTAGAAGAAACACCTGTTTCATCAGAAATCTAGAAGGAGTTGATTTGTTGAAAGGGAATCGTACAAAAAACCTTTACACCATCAATCTCCATGAAATGACCTCTGCATCTCCAATTTGCCTCATGGCTCGTGCTACTTCTACCAAGTCGTGATCCCACCTCAATTTCGACACCATAAATGACCTTGCCAGAAATGATCTTGTCACGGGTCTTCCAAAATTCAAATATCATAAAGAGCATCTTTGTCCCTCATGTAAGCAAGGAAAAAGTAAAAGGGAATCTCACCCACCCAAACCAGTTCTAAATTCTAAGCAGAGGTTACACCTTCTTTATATTGATTTGTGTGGTCTAATAAGAATTGCAAGCATAAATGGAAAGCGGTATGTTCTTGTGATAATGGATGATTACTCTCGTTACACATGGGTTCACTTTCTCAGATCTAAGGATGAAGCACTAGAAGTAATTAAGACTTTCCTAAATAAAATTCAAGTCCTTTTACAAGCTCAAGTCATTATAGTAAGAACCGACAATGGCACTGAGTTCAAGAATCAAGTGCTTCAAGAATACTTTGATAGTGTTGGCATCTCTTACCAAGCGTCTTCTGTCAGAACTCCTTAACAGAATGAACTTATGGAACGATGAAATCGAACGTTAGTAGAGCCTGCTAGAAGAATGTTGATTTTCTCTCGTGCTCCATTATTCTTATGGGCTGAAGTGATTGCTACTACGTGCTACACTCAAAACAACTCCATTATTCTCCGTCGATTTAATAAAACTTCATACGAGCTCATTAACGGTAGAAAATAGAATATCTCCTTTCTTCATGTATTCGAGGTTCTCTGTTATCCTAAGAATGATCGTGAAGATATTGGGAAGCTTGGTGTAAAAGGTGATATTGTCTTTTTCATTCGTTATTCTGCAAACTCCTGTGCTTACAGAGTTTACAACCGAAGGACAAAGAAAATTATGGAGACTATGAATGTGACATTTGATGAGCTTTCAGTAATGGCTTTTGAATAAAGTAGTTCAAAACCCAGGCTTCAAGGCATGACTTCTGGACAAATCAGTTCAGGACTCGATCTTACTTATTCTTCGTTAACAATAACAACTCAACAACCAACTGAACGTGAATTGGATTAACTGTTCAAAGCTATGTATGATGACTATATTAGTGGTCAACCATGAGCTGCTCCAAGAACTACTCTGGCTGCTCAAGCACCTCAAGTTCTCCAGAATCCAACGACATCTACAACAATAGCAGACACCACACCGACACCAACAAATTCATCCTCTCAAGCTACAAATATTCCAAACACTTCACAGGATGTTGATGAGCTCGAACCACAACAACAACATGTTCAGCAACAAGATAATAAAGTTCAACTCCAATCCAAAATAGTTGCTAATAATGTTCCAAATGCTATGCTCGATGGAAATCAGTTTGTCAATCCTTTTGCTTCTCCATCCACAAATGCTGCTGAATCATCATCTTCGCAATATGTGGATCCATTAAACATAGATATGTTTTACCAACCATACCCTCATGAATATCAGTGGACTAAGGATCACCCACTAGAACAAGTGATAGGAGAACCCCCACGACCAGTTTTGACAAGAAATCAACTCTGAACCAATGGTGACATGTGCATGTATGCATTAACTATAAGCACTATGGAACCGAAAAATGTCAAAGAGGCTATGACCGACCCTGCATGGATTGAATCAATGCAAGAAGAGCTTCTCTAGTTCAAAAGCTTGATGTTTGGGTGTTAGTTCCTGCACCAAATAACCTAAAACCCCTGTTAGGATCATAAAAAGTGTCGCTTAAGTGGTTTATTTATGTTTAGTCATTAGTCTTTATTTTGTTTAGAATAAAGTAGTTTGTAATAAGGTTTATTATGCTAAAAGTGAGAAATAGCATAATTACCAAAGATTATGGACTAATAGTGAAAGTTTAGGAAATATAGGAAGGGAAGTCACCTTCCCTCTCCTATAAATACCCCTCTAATCTCATCATTAGAGGGTGGTTAGCTTGTAACATACTTTCCCATTTCCCTCCCTTTTATAATATTTGAAAATTTGAAAATCGAGTTTTTCCCTCTCATGATCTCTAGTCTATAACGTATGATCGTGTGATTAAAGATTATCAAGACCTCACAAGTGGTATCATACGCCATTAGAGAATTAGAGAGCGGTTATTTATGATCGATTTTCCATCCAAGAACAAAGGTAACGTCAATTTGAGGATTCAATTATGGTTTTGGTGTATTCTTGTCTTGTCGAGTATTCGTTTGGAGGTTTTACGAGTAAGTGAGTCATATCGAGTTTGGTAATGGATTTGACATGAAGTTTTAGCATTTTCAGAAGTGTATTAGTCATACTAGGTAGTATTTTTAGTCTTCTTGGAAGTGTTTTAGTCATACTCGGTAGTATTTTTAGCATTCTCGGAAGTTTGTAATATCATTTTAAGTTAAATTTCAGAAGGAATTTGTTGTAATAGATATATATGTCTTTTCGGTTCTATCGAGAAACGTATATTAGGTGAGTGTTAAAAACTCGGTAGGATATCGAGTTTGGGAAATTGCACACTTTTTCAGTTTTATCGAAATCGTGTGTATAAGGATTACGTATTTTAATCTCGAAAAAGCTTACACGTTGTAATTCATTCACAAATTCACGGTTTTATTGTGGATTTTGAAAGAAAAGTTGAAATTCGGAAGTATTAACACGAGTGATTCAAATTTGGTTTTATTGAATTTGGGAAAACAAGAGTTTTGGATTTTTAACAGATCATTACTCTCGGTTTTATCGAGATTGTGGGTCTTGTTAATTTAGAAATCTAAGGATTTTTCAAAACTCGGTTTCATCGAGTTTGGTTAAATCGATTTTTGGAAAAGAACAAATTAATAGTACACAATTTGCAAAATTCAGTTAAGTGCATTTCCGAGATTAATGATATTTTTTAGGAGTTTTAAAAGTATCGAGTTTGATAGTGAGTTGTCCGAGATTAGTATTGATCGAGAAGAGTACCGAGTCTCTGTTTTGTCTGAGATAACTTCTATCCGAGATGTATTCTGAGTTTCAACTGTTTGTTGTCCGAGAAATGTTAGAAAACAACTTACCGAGTTTGGAAATTTTATCACAAATCGAACTCTTTTTCGTCCACAAAGACCCAATCTTTGAATCACAAAGAGATATCAACATCCACAACACATCAACAATCTCTTATTGATGTCGGTTCTAAGACTAGGCCACCCATGTTTAAAAGGGGTAGTTATATACCATGGGCAAGTCGCTTTAGACGATATGTTAATCGAAAGAGAGAAAATCAAAAGTGGCTTAACAAAGCACTGGATGAAGGTCCTTATCAGTTTCATATGTTCATTCCTGATGATTCACCACAATCAAGAATGCAAACTAAAGATGATTTGCGAGGAGAGGAGTTATTGCACTATAAAGCTAAAATTGAGGCTATGAATCTAATTTTGATTTCTATTCCAAATGAAATTTACAACTCTGTGGATACTTGCACTTCAGCCTATACAATATGGAAAAGAGTTGAACGTCTAATGAGGGGAACAGTACAAGACAAAGTTGACAGAGAAACTCATTTTACCAACGAATTAAATCAATTCGTTGCTGCACGAGGAGAAGAACATGTTTGTGTCTACAACCGCTTTGTTCAGTTAATGAATGATTTGGAGAGAAATAAAATGAATTTCCCAAGTGTCATAATTAATACAAAGTTCTTGAATTGTTTGCAACCAGAATGGTTGAAATATGTCACACAAGTTCGTCTGGCCAAATGTTTGACAGAGGATACTTTTGATGGCCTATTTGATTATCTTCAGCAATTTGATAAACTGGTTAATGCATCAAGGTAAAAGAAGTTAGAGAAGTCTCATGAACCTTTGGCTCTAGTAGCACACACGGGTTCATCTTCAAGAAACACATCATCTTATTATGTAACACATCCTTTGTCTGTGGTTGATTATGATGATGAGTACCAGAAGGATGTTGGTCCAATCAATTCTGAGATCCTCTAACCTCTGCAAATGTTGCTACTTGCTCGATCCATTACTAAAAATCTCTCTAATCCAACAAATAATCTTCTTCGCATGTCTTCAAACACCAAAAATCAAGCAATCATTCAAGGAGATAGGGTGAATATTCAAAGCAGGAACTCTAGTAATACTGGCAGAAACACAAGACGAGCTTATGTTCAAGAGGAAGTGGTTGAGGGATCTAATGCTCAGACTGAGACTGGGAATGTTTAAAGGACTCTTAGAACTTTGTCTTCAGGAAATACTACAAATGTTCAATGTTACAACTGTGGTGACAAAGGACATTATGCTAGGAA
>BQNB010125174.1:0-19816 GCA_026074375.1 Tanacetum coccineum
TGTTAACTCTTATAATTATAAGAGTTAACACCCGTTAACTTTCTTATAACACAAAGTCCAAGCCCGAGCCCAAAAACTTGCCAAGCCCAAAACCCTTATAAGCCCGAAGTTATAAACCCGGGTAAAAAGAAAAAAAAGTCAAACCCCCTTATAAGTAAAAAAAGAAGCGGGAAAAATCGTTTCTACTGTTCATCATCACTTTCGATTTACCCCTCCCATCAAATCAAAGGGCAATTAACAATTGAGGGTTAGGATGGGTAATTCAAGGGTTAAGGAACACGTTGGCAGAGTATTACATCATCTCTCACTCTCATTGGCCAATTCCCAAAAGGGAATGACACGGAGGCAAGGGAGAAAACACACCATGGAGTGGGTTTTTGCACACGGATTTCCACGTTGGCAATCCGTGTGATCAAAATCTAATCCAAGGGCTCACAATCGACATCCAATGATTGAGTTGAATAGATGGTTTAAATCGTAAATCCAACAACACGTCAATACGCCATCCGAAGAAGCCTCATTATGAAATTCCCTAGTAATATAGCACTTTGATAACTAATAACATATATATATCATAGCCCCATGTTTTACAATTATTAAATTATAAGTTTTTGGGGTGAGAAACATATGCATGTTTTACAAATTGGACGCAAGTGTACATTTTATCATGATTACGTTTTGCCTAAGTAGCGATAACCCACTATGCCCATGAATCATGAACTGTCAATTACTGGAATGTAAGCGCGAATGATTATAGATAGATCTATTTGGGATTGACCTCCCCGTTCGGGTGACTAGCTATCACTGGAAACGAACGTATATCATGTCGGATACTGGATGTTACGGGTTGAACATCATCACGGGCAATGTAGGCAATATTTATATATTGTATTCAATTATGTCGAGCTTCGGTGTCATGAGCTTAGGTAAACGTAATTACATTTTGTGATGTCTGCATCTGTTGCATTATCACTGGGAAAGTCTTGCGGTCCTGCATATACATTTACATAAACCTATGAAATTCACCAACTTTATGTTGACGTTTTTAAATGCAATGTTTTTCAGGTCATTAAGCACGAGGTGCGAAGGATACATTGGTGGTTATATTATGAAGTCATGCATTAAAGATTTAGTCGCATTACATTTTGTGTATCTGTTATGGGCTGGAAATCTTTGTAATAATAACAAGTAAACAAGTAAAGCTGCGGGCTTTTGTAACACATACTTTATTAAATCCAATGTATCAGTTTTAAACAACTTTTTGGTCGTTCTTATATTATCTTGTGTTGTTGATCTGAGAAGTAACACGCCCCGGACCCTTATTCCGCTGCGACCCAATTTGGGGGTGTTACAGAAAGGGTGAGAGTGATGTCTATTGATGTGTTTTCTTGAGTTGGAGGTGGTGGAGGAACTCTTAGGGGAGGAGATGTTGGTGAGTTCAAGTAACCATTGGTTGATGGTGATGTGGATGATGTTGGTGATTTGGGTGTGTAGTCAATGGAGGATGATGAAGTACATTTGGTTGATGGTATTTTTGAAGGTGCATTAGGAGCACTAGGGGATGAGAGTTGATGTTTAGGTGATGGGGTTTTAGTTTCATCACGAGTTAAATCCACAAACAATTGTTTTGGTGGAATGATGTTGATTTTTGGTCTTTTGGAAGCTTTATAAATGGAAGCTCTAGTGGATGCCATGGTGGTTTATGGTGGTTGATAGAGAATGAAGAAGATGATGAAATGGTGGTATGCATTTGGAGGGATTTTATTGGAAGATAATAGTTTAGAAATGGAATAAATTCGAATTAGTTTAGGAATTTCCAAAATGTGTTTGAGCTTTCTGGGTAAGGATAGCTGAGGCTAGGTAAAAGAGAGTCAAAAAGCAGAAAGAAACAGTAAAATCAATGAATCAGATGGCCGGTCCCCTTAATTAAGGTGTCGGTCCCCTTAAGGGGGCCGCCCATCTGGTGTTTTTCAGACGACCAAAAATTTGATTTTTGTAAAACTTTTGCGAGAAAGGTTGTGTTTTGGTGGTTAATTTGCAGTAGGTCCCATGTGAACATATATGCATGAAATCAAGTATATCATGTATGCTTGCAACAAACAAAAAATATATATATAATAAGGATGCATAATTATAAGAGCATACTAATAATTCATAGAGATTAAAGGTCCTAAGCAAGCTAAAAAGTTAAGTTCTTCCGACTAAGTCGGGTTGTCATCACACAATTAATTAAACATAAACATAAGTTCACATAAAGTCCTAAACCAATTATTCTACCAAGCTAGTCACCACTCAACATCTTCACTTCTTTTTCTTGCCAAAGACTCCTCGCAATGCCTTCCCGAAGAGAGTTTAGGTAAGTAGTAGGAGATGGGGTACTAGCACGAGAAGCACCATCATCCTCATCATCATCTCCTTGGTGAGATGAAGATCCACGGTTATGATGGGCGAAAGTTGATGAGACAGAGTGGCGGGCTTTTCCATGATCACTTTGGGGTTTTCGGGTTTGTTTTAAAGCGAGTGGACGCATGACATGATCAATGGCATTGTAAATGCCATTGTCAAGGTGAGGGTAGTGTTCCATAACATGTCGATAGAGACGAGTCAAGAACATGTCGTAAGGAAGATTGGCGGTTGAAGTGGCCCGAGCACATTCGATTCGTTTGACAAAGAAATAAGCAAGATTATATTGTTTTTCGGCAACAATACAATACAACATGTGAGTGAGACTAGTCAGGAGATGGTCCCGGTGGCCTCCTAGTCCGAACATATTCTCATGAATGAGTTCTTCCTAACGCTTTATGTCTTGACTTAATTATTTGGTCAGAATTTGATTGGGAGTGAGAACGACATTTTAACTTTTCATGGTGTGGTTTAACTCGACATGATTCAATTGAAGAAATCGACGAATATCGTCAGGAGTAGGAAGATCGATATGATATGGTCCCTTAGTCTCTTGGGAATATGCAAGAGATGCAAGGTCCCATTCGTTTGTGAAAACGGCTTGACCATTATATGGAATTCTGAGAATTTATCCGAATTGTGCGAGAGAGAGAGAGAGAGTGATGAATTCGTTTTGAATCATAAAGGAGATAAGAATGACGCCGGAGTCATCTCTTTGAAGAGTGACTTGACTATAAAAGTCTAAAATAAAACGAGGGATAATTGGCTCATTAATTTCATAGAGACAATTGAGACATATGTTATAAAAACAACGATCGATGTGATCAGATGCGTAGTAAAGTTGATCAACAACTCTACTCTCATGAATGCATCGATCTTCGATAGGTTTGTAGAAGTGAGCGATAGTAGGAGAAATACCGGGTTTTTAGGATACTTTAGAAATGTAAGAACGGGTACGAGAGGTATAACCAACTGTTGCTAGAGGCATGTTTATCACCTAAACAAGATAACAACGAAATAAATTAAAAAAATAAGAAAAATGAAGTTTTGAAAAACAACAAATGTGTGACAAGAATTACTTCGACTCTAAAAATAAAAACCTAAGAAGTGATCCATATGTTCCTTAATTTATTTTTCACTTAATCTAGGGTGTCGAAGAATATATATTAGTTATATATTTCAACATCTAGGAAATGACCCAAACACTCCCTAATCAATACAAGACTTGACTAAAATTGTCGAAAGATATACGTTAAGTTGTATATTTTGTTGACAAATATTAGTTCATTATTTTTGACTTGACGAGAGTTAAATGGTGTTTGTTTTGACTCAACACTATGTTTTAAAACGTTAAACCAAACGCCCCTTTATTTTATACTTTTTATAGAATGTATCAATATATATATGAATTATATATCTTGATGACTTATACAAGTTAGTTAAGTGTTTATACAAGTGACAAAAGTATAGTGATGGTCATTTCGACTCTAAAAACCGATCCTAAGAAAAGAACCAAACACCCCTTTATTTTTATAAAACTTTATCCGTTGATTCGAAAAATAAGCATTTAGGTATGTATATTTCGATAGACAATGTATAATCATTTTAACGTGTTTTTTGCATGAATCAACAATGTATAGAATTTTGTTTTGAAATTTCTGAGTTAAAAAAAATTTCGAAAAAATATATATATTTTTATAAATTTTTGAACCCCCAAAAAAATTGTGACTCAATCCTATTGAAAATTTTGAATTTCTATGACTACGGGAATCATTATAGTTATGGATTTCCTAGACCTAACCATAAAAATATAAAAGATACAAAAATTATGAAAAATACCCAATTTTGATTAAGAGCAAAATTGGATGAAATTGAAAGAGAAAAGTATGGTGAATCTTACAATAGGTGTTGTCAATCGAGTTGTTGGTGATTTCCCTTTGCGAATTTTGATCGATTAGGTGTTTGAAGGTTTGATTTTTAATGTTTTTATGTGTGTGTTTTCGTCATATGAGTAGCTGGAAGAAGAAGGAAAATTTAAATGAGTATTTGGTAATCAATTTTAGAGAAGGGTTGTTTGGAAATTTGAATAGGCCGGTCCCTTTAAAATTAAAGGGGCCGCCTATGTTAACACGGCCGATCCCCTTAAATATAAAGGGGCCGCTTACCTGAGAGAAAAAAATAATTTGTTTTTCGATTTTGACTAGTTTTGTAAATATACAATTATCAAAATACGTGTTATATTAGATAATCTAGTTGTCAAAGGAATGAAGTTGAAGATGAGAGACAAATACTTGACACTTTTAATTAACTTTTCGTTAAGTTAAGTAAACTTAAATAATTTCCAATGAAATAATTAAGTTGTCAAAATTTTGGATCGAGAGATGGTTTAGAGATGATTGACGAAATTTAATTGACATTTTAATTAACTTTTCGTTAATTAAAAATACTTTGATTACTTCGGATGAAATAATCAAGTTGTCAAGCCGAGTGAAGATTTAACGATGATTTAGTGACGTTTTCAATCAATTTCTTGTTGTTGGACAATAACTACAACAAACCGAAGCTCGATCGCGGAACGCTAGATCGCGATATGTACCGAGCACAATTTGCAACCTTCAACGTACCAATTGAAGACTAAAGAAACAAGAAGAACGAAACACTACAAAGTTTAACCGAACGTTTAAATGTTTTATTATACCATGATCGGTTACAAAGGAAAGAATAGAAGAATGCGTGTGTGTTGAGCATCACCCCCTCACCTCCTTTTATAGGGTGAGGGAGTCGATGCCCTAGTCTACACCGACTAGGAATGGGCTTTGGTTCCAGCCCACTCAAACACACATATAAAAAAAGACACTTAGCTACCTTCTACTTATCGTATATATTAACTAGACTCGACACTAATACTAACAATTTCCACCTTAGTGACTAGACTAGTTAATCCCGACACCAAGTATCTTTATGCAATACTTGAACTTCGGACCTGGAACCACCTTTGTAAACGCGTCAGCTGCATTATTCTTCGTGCCTATCTTCACCACTTCAATCTCTTTAGATTCCACGATCTCCCTGATGAAGTGATACCTCAGGTTGATATGCTTCGTCCTCTCATGAAATATTGCATTTCTTGAGAGATGAATTGCACTTTCATTATCACAATTCACAACCACTGACCTTAGGTTTACTCCCAGCTCGATTAGTAGACCTTTAAGCCAAATGCTTTCCTTAACAGCTTCCGTAAGCGCCATATACTCCGTCTCTATAGTAGATAATGCAACAACATGCTGCAGAGTTGCTTTCCAACTCACAACACAGCCATGTACCATAAACACGTACCCGGTTATCGACCTACCCTTGTCAGGGTCTTTAGCATAATCTACATCCACAAAACCATCAACTTCCACGTGTTTCCCTTGATCTCTACCATACACTAGACTTACATCAGCAATGCCCTTCAAGTACTTCAAAATCCACTTCACTGCCTCCTAGTTGTTTTTACCTGGATTCGCCAAATACCTTCTCGCAATGCTAACAGCATACACAATATCCAGTCTAGTGCACACCATCAAGTACATTAAAATACCTACAACATTCGCATATGGGACCTTACTCATTCTTTCCTCATCCCAGTCATTAGACGGACAATCCTTTAAAGATACCTTGAAGTGTGCTCCCAATGGCATAGAGCCGACTTGATATTATCCATTCTGTCGTTATTCAAAATTTTCTGCACATATCTCGACTGAGACACCTTCAGGGTTCGTCTACCCCTATCCCTGACAATATTCATACCAAGTATCTTTCTAGCTGGACCCAATTCCTTCATATCAAACTCTTTACGCAGCAGTCCCTTGGTATATTCGATCTCAGACTTGCTTTTACAAGCAATCAACATATCATCTACATACAATAATAGATATATGTACATACCTGGTGCAAACTCCTTGAAGTAAACACAACTATCATAGCTGCTGTGACTAAACCCATTGCTGATCATATACACATCAAACCGTTTGTACCACTGCCTTGGGGACTGCTTAAGACCATAAAGAGATTTCTTCAACAAACATACCATGTTGCCCGTTTCTTCTTCAAAACCAGGTGGCTGCCTCATATAAATGGTTTCTTCAAGATTACCATGCAAAAATACCATCTTTACATCAAGTTGTTCCAACTCATAATCTCCATAAGCAATTAATGAGAGAATCACCCTAATAGATGTATGTAGAACCACAGGTGAAAAAACCTCATTGTAGTCAATCCTTGCTCGCTATGTAAACCCTCAAGCTACCAGCCTTGCTTTGTATCTTGGTTTTTGAATGCCTTCAATCCCTTATTTAATCTTATACAACCACTTGCAGCTTACCAGCTTCTGACCAGGTGGTTGATCGACCAACTCCCAAGTATGATTCTTCTTTAAAGAACTCATCTCTTCCTTCATAGCACGAACCCACTCATCATTTTAAGATGAATTAATCGCGTCCTGGAATGTGATTGGTTCATGTGTATCTTCTTCCTCAGCAATAGCAAATGCATAAGCCGTCATATCGTCTACCTTAGACCCTGATGGTCTAGACAATGATACATTACCTTCATCCCTATACCTTGCAGGTATAGTATTTGTTCTCTTTGCTCTATCACGCACTAGAACATAGTTGTCCAAATTTTGTTGATGAGGCCCTTTATCTTGTTCCTCATCTTCATTCCCTAGATTTTCCCCAGTATGAGGATCCACAGTTGGTTCGACCCTACTGCCTTGAAGTTCCACCTCAAACTCAACTTCCTTCCCAGAATCTGCAGCACCAGCACCCTTGAGAGTATCCTTATACATAAGGCTCTCATTAAACACCACATCCCTGCTTATGATTATCTTTGGTTTGACATCATCTAACCTCCATAATCTGTATCCCTTCACACCAATAAATGACAAGTAAATATGAAAGACAAGAGATAAGAGTTAGAAAGATCAAACCACAACACAAGGATTTATAGTGGTTCGGTAACGAAGCACCTCTTCGCCCTACTCCACTCCTCGAGCACCAAAACTCGAGGAGATTCTCTTTCACTAGTCAATCAACGACCTTAGGGCGAAGAAAACCGTACACAACTTTGCTTACACCAATTTTTGACACTAAGCGAAATGTCGAGTTCTAATCCTAGCTAGAACCAATCTATCACAACTCTTGTATGCTAATCACACCACTTTACAACAACTCACAACTTTGCTTCACTTCACAGAATTCCTGTCGCTTTAAGCTTAATCTTACTTCACAACTTCTATTCCTCTTCACAACCAAGACACTACTACGATCACACCAATCTAACACTACTTACTATGATCACTAAAATTTAACAATAATTTCAATGATCACCACAATCTAACTATTATACACAACTACAATACACACCTTCACAATATACACAAATGATTTACACGATCTAACACAACTTCACAATAACACCAACTAAACTATAACACTTCTTGACTTGATGATAAGAAGTATTCTTCTCTTGCACATGAGGAATTAAGCTTGGATCACTTGGAAACAAAACTTTATGATTAAATGATCAAAGAATTTGTAGGAGAGTATAAACTTATTTAGAACAGAAAGAAAGTATGTGCAAAATGTGAGAAAATCAGTGGGAAATAGTCCAGTAATTATAGCAAACTGGGGGGAATCGTTTTCTGCCGATCCACTAATTAGGTGTCGGTCCCCTTAATAACAAAGGGGACCGCCTTTATAATTAAAGGGGACGCACCAGCCCTGAACGCTACCTTTTTGTCTAGGGGAGGTGTTTTCTGGAACATTTCTAGCCGTTTTTATGTATAAAAATTGAATTCAAAATATTTATTTTGAATAAAACATTTCTTTTAAATCTAAAAATGTTTTGTAAAAGTTATAAAAATGTTTATGACATTTTTATAAAAAATGTGAGGTTGAATAAAAATTCCTTTGATCATAAAATGCATTAAGCATTTATTTATTCATACCTTTAAGTGATTAAATTTTCGAAATGAAAATATACTACTAATTACTTGTTTACGAATAATTTTTCATTAATCGTTTTTACATTTTGTGATTATCAAAACGTAGAGAGGTCGAAAAATATTAATAACGTTTTTAGGCATTATTTCTATCAACACTTATTTTTTTTCAGTTTCTACTTTTTATGTATATGCTTGTAGATAAAAAAGGAAAGGGAGTTTTGAAAGGTTACATTAAAAAAACAAACATATTCTTGTTATTATATACATTATTTATATACTTTGTTAGTTATTTAGTTTTTTCCTATCTTTGTAGATGATAAAGCAACAGGAACTGAAATTATACATGTTGTAGACAAGGAAAATGATCATTTAGAAGTTGTTCTTAACAAGCCAAAAAACAAAAACCTAAAGGAAAAAGGTAATACTTCATTTTACTATTTCTAAAAGTCTTAGGAATGGTAATTTCTGGATGAGCATTATAAGAATTGTAGTTTTTCAAACTAAAATAATCTTGTCAACACACTTTATTCATACCAAACACCCCTATCTGAGTTTTGTTCCAGATTGTATGGATTTTTAAGGGGTGTTTGGATGGGTATTCAAGCATAAATTAACAGATGTTTGTTCATCATTCACAGATGATTGGGCTTCATGTTGTTATAATTTGAAAGTACTTTCTTTAAGACATCCATTTCATATAAAATTTACCAATTATATCTTACTTGCAGAAGTAAAAATATTGGACTCAGACACACGCACTTATTCACTGGAGAGAAGCTCATTCTTTGATAGTCCTCCTAGCACTCACCCTTTTAAAAAATCTGTAAACAAAATTACCTCAAAGTTTGTATTGAAAGGTAAACATGGTACAAGCTCTGTTAGTTATAAAGGAAGAAAAGGTTCAACATCCAAAAAAGGTTCAGGCTCTAAAACTACAAAAACAAAACCTTGCAAGGTTTTAAAGTTTATTGATGATTCTAGTTTAGATGACCATGGGACTGTGTTTAGAGGTAAACCTGGGAGAAGCCATGTTTATTCTAAAGGTAAAAAACTTTCAAGCTCAAAAAAGGTTCATGGTCAAAAAAAGGTTCATGATCAAAATCTGAAAACGCTATACCTTCCAATGTTTTAAAGTTTTATGATGATTCAAGTTCAGATGAAATAGGACATTTTTTAAAGGTAAACCTAGGTCAATGTCAAATATTGTTGAAGTTCCAAAACATTCCAGGTCAAAAAAAATATTTTGAGATCCTGCTATAAGACTGTACAAGCTGATGTTGAATTAAATGTAGTCTCTTTGACTGATGTTGTTAAAGCTAAAAAACCACCTCCAGTGAAGAATTGTATATTGGGGCTTGTATCTTTGAAAACTTGGCAAAAAATTGTCTAAAAGGATTTTAGGATAAAAAAATCCCAATGGACATGTTGCTGCAACTCAAGAAGCTACAAGTAAAGGCAAAAGGAAGATGGTTTAGCATTAGCCTTTGTTGGTGTACCTGATGTTTATGAAGCCTTTGTTGATGTGTTGACTTGTTGTTTGTGAAGCTTTTGTTCATCTGTTGACCTGCTGTTTGTGAAGCTTTTGTTCATCTTTTGTGTAGTTTAAAACTTACGGGTTGTATAACAATAACTATTCTATGTTGTTTATGGGGTGTATCCAGTCTTTATGGATATTTAACTTTATGGTGATTACGCAATGTAATAGTTGCACCAGCTGCAACACTTATTCTGCATAATTTGGGGGTACATTCTTTAAGCATTTTCCATATTCTGCTTAGGCATCTAAGTTTTAAAGACTAAAAGGATGTCTTTGGAAAAAAGCAAAGGATTAAGGAAATGTGGTTAATAGTAGAGACTAATAATTAGTTATAAATTAATAAATAGTCAAAAATTGGCCTTAATAATATGTTTGTGCACACAAAAGATATGGTTACAAAACATGTGCTTAATCATAAGTTTTAGCACAACATACATATGATTACAATCATTTATTGCATACTAATGAAAAACAAGAAATACATGTTACCTAAATACTAAAAAACTAAGGTTGATATTTAATCAACATCTTTGAGATCATTGTTACATAGTTGTGTTGAGACTTGTGGTTCATCATCACCCACATCTTCATTCAACCCAATCACACTAACCAAGCTTCCATAGTTTGATCTAACGCATTTTCTTAAGCTAAGCATCTTTGACCTCTTTAAAATTGCTCTCATTCTTGTAAACTTAACCCTACTTTTACCCTTCCTTTTCAATAACAATGACAAAGAAGTTGCTGAAGAAGACCCACCATCATCCAATATTACCTTATTTGAAAATTCATCTTTACTCATACCCGGAAGTGAACGATCATTGTAACCCATACGTTCATCTATCAAATCAAAGCCTGTGAAAGAACCGCCAACATCAAAGCAACCACCACCATACACATCCTCATATTTCCAATAATCAAGAACGTCGAAGTGATCATCAACAGAGTCTGCATGCAAAAATTTGGCAAACAGATTCTTCCCTTGAAATTCAATACCTTTTCTTCTTGGTTTAAGAGGGGGTGTTCTTAGTAAGGGGGAAAGGGATTCTTCTTTTTCCCATGAAACAATCTCATCAAATTCCATAGAAGCAGCATCCATTTATAGTTTTTCATGACTTTTTAGTTTAGACTGTATGTCCCCATGATAATCATTAAAACTCACGTTTTAAAATAATATGCTGCTAAGTTTTTAGGCAAATGGGCAATATACAAGTTAATTAACCCAAACAACTCAGCCATAGCATACAATTTTTTATATCAGGGTCACCTTCAACAATTGTCAAACCTATTTCTAGGCTATTTCTAGGAATACAATAAAACAGACCACGAATTTCACATTCTAGTTTATAGACAAGCATGTCAAGCATTTCAGAGTAACTCATCCTGATTGAGTTAGATAACTTAAGTGGTAAAACTTTCTCATACTCATACCTTAAAGGTAGTTCATGGAACACACCATCGTAGTTCACTTCAAAAAGTGAATACTTTTCAGTCCAATCGTCAGTCCTTTATATATTAAATATGTCAAATTAGATCATTGTATGAAAAAACACAGATCTGGGAAGACAAATGTTAACAACATGAACAACAATGTAAAATAACAACACATGAACAACCTAGTTACATACCTTTTGCTATTATACATACAAGAAAATGGAGGTTTTTGAGAAAACTTTAAAGAAAGTGAACATTTAGATGTAGCCATACTTATGCATGTACTTGTGTAAGATTATGAGATCTTATCTTTATGTACTATTAAGATACTAGTAACAATGTAAATTAGACATATTTATTAGGGTAATTGTTTAATATTATGGGCTTCAATTAATTTAATTTTAGTGGGCGTTTACTAATACTCATTTGCATGCATGCATCACAACTGTTTGTAAATGTGCAACTTAAAAGACACGACCATTAAATGAATTAATGAATCACAACATTTAAAAAAATAGTATATAAACAACTCATATGCATTCCAAATTTTACATATTTCTCATATTCTTAAAACCATCATACACGTAAAGATGAATCAATGACGACTTAAAGAACTACGTGCAACATTTAACTCCAAAGATTTGTCAAAAATGTGGACTACCGCAATCCAAAGAGAGATACAAACCGACCTTGCAATAGCGAGGCAACTGATGGGGGTTGTTCATGAACTACAAGCCAGTTTGAATAGGAGGCAGGCCCTTATAAATGATGCGAACCAGTTGAAGGATAACAAGATTGTGACTGTTTGATTCTTCATAGAAATGCAAGACAAAGAAATGGCAGTTGTGAGGGACCTTCTGATCAAGATCGATGAGGCACTCATGAGGCCCATTGAAAAAACGAAGTTCCTTGATTATGTTAAAAGACTTTAGACGAGAAAAGGAAATTCCATGATGATGCTACTATTGTTTCTTAATATTGCTCGTCTTTGATTACAATATTTGTATTAAACTTTTGTTGGATTAAAACTTATACTTATCTATTATCTTAGTTTTATTAATGTTATTTCCTTGTTTAATGACTATATACTTTTGTGATTACTTCTTATTTTGTTCTATTCATATTGGGTGTTTGTTGAGTTATGGGTATGTAAGTTAATAAATAAATTAGACTAGAATCAAAACAATTAACACAAACTACTAACAAATTGGGTAAAAGGTTTAACTGAAACAAAAAGGTTAATGAAAATATATGGTAAAGACATGTTTTGATACCAACTTATAGTTAGTACTTGTGTTTAAAATAAAATCAAACCATCTTCTCTCGATAAGTCAGGGTAACGTCAACAGGATCATCTACATCTAATGATAAGCCATGCGCCAACCTATATAAAAGTATACAAACCCACACACCACAACCACCAAATACGCCCCCCTGTTTAGGAACATATTTTGCTAGCCTAAACGTAATGGTATACTTGCTTGGATCTATTCCATTCTTTTAACAACAATTGTGCACGTCTAGAAAAACTGCACGGAAGGCTGGGACCTGTTAGGAAAACATTTACATTCAAACGAGTCAAATAAAAGTTGATAAATCCTTATGTAGTTATAATATATCTGTAAGTTTGATTTTATAGTTTAAGGTATGTTTTTAATTACTTTGATACAACTTAAAAAGTGTTTTTATATGTATGTTTTCAATAATAGTGTTAACACAAACGAATAAAAACAATGTGCATTGGAGAAGGACAACTTCATTTAACTTGTTAAGCCTGCTTAAAACACACCATGCCTTGTTACTTAAAAAGATAACACCACCATAACATGGACATCTTTCAGGATGATTTACCAGGACAAAAAAAAAAACTAAAACAGGACAATATAGCACACCTAACAAACTTGAACAAAAAAAGGTAACATTGACAGAAGATAAGAGTGAAGCACTAAATAGAACTTGATTGGAGAATCATCTGTCTGCGTAACAGTGCAATGAAAGAGATTTTCTTTTTTCAGGATCCTTGAGCTGTGTCTCACCAGATAAAGCCTCATACATGCCCCTAGTTGTCTCCCATGTCAGCATTCTAAAACTCTTAAAAGCAATCTAACACTTTTAGCGGCATATTGGACCCAACCAAACATTGCAATCAAAGTATTTTGCTCATGCTCTCCTGACAATCGGAAAACATCAAACGTTGACAAGAATATCATATGCTATCCCTAACCAACCGAAAGTCCCTTTGATTGTCATTATGAAACAACAAAGCCATTATTTTTTTTAGTTGGTGGGAGTTTGCATCTAAAACTAGTTGAGATAGGTGAGCCATTGTTGTGGAAGGTAGTTTTAGTTAATAAAAGGTTTGTTAGTGGATTGTGGTATGGAAAAAGGTAGGGTAATGACCCAATATAAATAAAGGAAAAAATAAATAAAATAATTATAACACGTCGAAAAGTACATGAGGTGATAGTTGGATCATATGCATAGTAGAAGTAAAGGATCATTTTCGAATTTAATGTGATTAACAAGTTTAGGAAAATTTTTTGTAGTCTCAAACTCTATAGGTCAACCTATTTGTGGCACTTAATACGATATTAAAGAACAAAAACACCAATGTTATTATGGGAATTATGTTGCTAACCAATGTAATTGGCTTTAGAGCTGCGTTAAAAAAACAACCTGACATATAAATTCTTGTTACAAAACCATTTTATGCATATAAAATTCTTGTGCTTAGTTAGTATTGCATTTTATTGACAGTCTGGAATCTAATTCAACTAACATAGTTGATGCACATTCAAGCCATAAACATATTGTACTCAGGTATTGGTTCTAGTAACTTTAGTTTTATTATGATTATTGGTAACTTTGTAATTAATTACCTAAAAGTTTATGCAACCTGGATTTGGTCTACCTGTATACTTCGTTACTGTTTAGTCGATAGGCATTCATAGTTGTTTTAACAATATCTTTTTTGAGTGAATTACTTCCACATAAGTGTATACTATGTTTTGTCCTAATGAGTGTACACTCTGTTATTAACTTAGCTGTAACCATAAGGTAACACATAAATATATTTTAGTATAAGCATTAAAAAGTTTATGATTTACCTGTAAAACATGCTAACCGGACATACCAATCATGATAGTCATATTCATATGTGTCCCCGATATCATAAAATGTAACCTCTCCAGACAGAATATGAAACTGGGCAAGACACCAATGTTCATCCGTTTCATTAATCGGAATAAATACCTACATAGTAGTAGTTTTTTGGGAAGGGTCCCATTACATCAAACACTTGAAATTATTCGTCAAGATAAAAAAATAAATGATGAAAGCCTTTAGTTTATATGTTGGTTTAAAAGGTTTGTTTTTATGTTGAATCGTGCATTATTATATCTTTTATTTGGTTTATGAAAATGATTTAAACAACATTGTAAAATCAAAAAGTAGACTTTATTAAGGGTTAATGTTTTTACCTGGTCAACCCTCGCTCCATGGGAGTATGGTATGACCTCTCCCCGTTAGCATTAAAATAAGGGCCTGCCTTTTTGAATAGGAGCTGAACAAAGTAGCAAAAACTAACCATGCCCAATTTTAGCCAAAGCAGGCAGACTTAAGCCAGAACATTCATATCTACGGATAATCCTCATTCCATGGATTTTACATTTAATCTGGACCTAAATTGGCCTAGAAAATCGTTTCCTATCATCACTCAACCAAACTGTGTCCATAGAATGAAATACTCGCGAAATATCCTATAAATATGTATTAAGTGTATAAGTTATAACACATTGTAGCATCTAATATTGATTTGTAAAGTAGTAGAAGGCATTCATACCTTAACCTATGGTTTCACATTTTGAAGTAGTTTCGCGGTACATGGATCATTTACGTGTTAACGGTATTTTTTTTTTGATCTTACCAACTAACTTTAAGAAACGGAATATAATTTATCTTTTGTGATAGGAAAACCAATATGATTCCTCTTCGGCCAAAGGTAACTTAGCCAAAATATTTTTAGCATGGACTTGAATTCATAAACTCTTTTCGTTATTTTTTCTTTGACCTCTAGCCAACTCTACCATTATTCTCTCGATGTCGTCCGCAAACCTCAACCTGTTTGGGGCCTCATTCCATCATTAACCTTTTTGCTCCTCGGCAAGACATTTTATTCATCTTCCACAAAAACACAATCTCTAAATTCTCTTTTATTCGCTGATCTTCATCCCTATAAGGCAGTAATATATCAAAAATCAAGGGTTTGTGATCCTAAACAATAAATTGATAATGAATAAAGTTTAACAAGATTACCTAAGCAATATCTTCATCTGAATCGTGTTGCTGGATCAAATCAACAAACATGCTATTAAGTGAATCACATAAGTTAGAGGTCATACTAGAAAATTCATCAATAAACTGCAGCTTAGCCTGTCTGTCATTTTTATCATGTGCAAGAACTTAAAAAGTGATATCTATAGTTAGAAACAAAACTTAAAAAATCAATATTTTGATATTATATATAGTTGGAATAAAACATAACCTGAATAATAGTTTCAAGTTTGAAAACACGAAAATTTAACTCAACAATCACAAGATCGTTAAGCCATTTTTTCCTCACACTATTATCACTTGTTCCACCAATCGATGAAACCATGAAACCTATTTTCCTACGTTTGCGTGCTTTCTCTAACTTTGAAAGATATGTTTCAAAAAGGCTATGATGTTCTCTAATAGGAGGAGCCCTGGGAACGTGATCATGAAAATAAACGTTATTATCTATCCACCATGAAGATTGGTATTCAGCTATAGTAGGTTGGAGATCTAATGTTGAGCTTGATTCCTAAAGATATTATAGAAATAATTTGTGAGATGTACTAATCAAATATGTTCTAAACTACAAATAATATAATATTTAAATTTTAGCATTAACCTTTACAAAAAGGTAAGAATAATCAGTTCTTGTAAATAACGACTTCTCCGACCAGCCTAGTGCTCTATGGTATTACTTTTGGGTCTTTAATTCCCACCCATTAGTTTAAAACATCTTTCAAATGTTTGTCAAAATCCAAATCTATATTAATCATACCTAATGTACATTATCAAAATATTAAATATTGCTCTACAATTATAAATAATTTCCTAAATCCTGAAAGGGCCAAACACAAAGCCAGATAAACGTATTATGTTTGGAACATAGTTGCGATCTTTGGGTTACAAACCCATTGATAGTGGCTGCGTACCGGTGCCTTTCTTTTAAAATTTTCATTTTCATTCGTACACAAAATAACACCACAAAATGTCTCACCTTCATGGGAAATGAATTCTATGCTTCAAGATTTTTAACCAACCTGAAGAAGGTATCATCCACTTTGAATGTCAACAACTGACCCATAAATATCACCTCCAAAGCTAACAAAAAGCAAAGACGTATTGCGTCATCATCAGATAGCTTGCCAAACCTTTCCTCGTCCTCAATAACACCAATAATATCTAAGTTGCTAATAATTAAACCTATCTTGTTCAGGAATACCCTATTACGAAATTTTAGCTTACTAGAAGTATGTAAGTCAAAACTTATAGTTCCAAAATGAAAACCGGTGATAAGAGAAAACTCTCGATGACCAAAATGTAAAGTATGACCTTCCATATAATAAATCAGGGGCATATCATGATGATCATCATCAACAGTAAATCCAACCAAGGTCCAAAACATGTACTCCTAAACAAATTTCGTCGTTTCGCATCTAACTTTTTGTTAATTCAGCCAATAAATAATTCAATTTATCCCATAATGATGACTGTTACATACATAATTCTGAAACAAATATAAATGAAATATAGGAGTTCCTTAATAGAGGTTCGACTATTAGTTTCAAAACTACCAAAATAACTATCAATAATTATACAACATAAGTAAACAGAAATAATGGATACTCCACCACAAACTGATAATTTTAGGTGTATAACTACAAATTAAAATTTATACACACATAATGTATCACAACAAAAACATTCGAATCATAGAGGGGTGTCCAAGTAATAAGGTATTAAAATCAAAAAAAAATATAAACACATATTATAAAATAACTTAATTATATATATAAAAAATAAATTAAAAAATAAAAAAAAAATAAAATATATAATAATAAAAATTAAAAAAAAACATTATAAATAATAAAAAATAAAAAGAAAAATAAAATAAATTTCAAATAATAATAAAAAAAAAAAATAAAAAATAAAAAAAAACAAAAAAAAAAAAAAAAAAAGAAATAAAAAAAAAAAAATAAAAATAAAAAAAAAAAAAAAAAAAAAAAAAAAAAAAAAAAAAAAAAAAAAAAAAAACAAAAAAAAAAAAAAAAAATAAACATAATAGCCTGGGCTTTCAAAACCATAAAAAATATTATACAAACTTACCCACACCTTCCATAAAACACATTGGGAAAAAACAACTTTATCAATTCTAACTTTAAACATACATTAAATGTCGGTTACTGCACTAATTTAATGTTTTTAACATCAAATGCGAACACAGTAGTCAATCATCAAACACACAATAATAAGATGCTAAATAAATGAATACCTACAAATAGTTACAATAAAAAACCACTGAAAACATCATCAAAATTATGAACAGTCGAAATTGAATTAATTTAATTTTAACTTACCGGCATGAACCACATTTGCTCTAAGAAATTAGTGATATGTGTTTGAAAGAGAATATTACTGTCGGAGAAAATGGAGGTTTTAATCAAAAAGGGGGGAAACAGGGTAGATAGAGATGTATGTATGAGATGGGTGTGGGAGATGAAGGTGGGAAATGTAGTGGGGCCGTATATATGGTGTATAAGCATTTTTTGTGTTTAATACACAAAATAGTTTTTTTGGATAATAAGTTAACTAAAAATACAAGTCACCCTATTTTGGTTGCCCTAAGTACAAGTCGCCTTATGTACATTGTACTATGTGTCAGTACTTTTAAAATTGTAAAATGACCAAAAAACCAGTCGCCCTAGGTACAAGTTGCCCTAATAGTACTAGTTGCCTAAAAAAATAATACCTTACACATACGGAAATATGGCGGCTTCTGGTTAAGTTGCCCAATAGCCCTGGGCTATTTTGGGTTAGAATTTGTTTTTGGGCATAGGGTGAATACCACCAATATTTTTGGTCCTCTTTGGGAATTTTTCCATTTAAATAAGGTTTATGCGATTTAGGTTCTCAATTGATTTAACATGTTTGCAAGATGTGATTTAAATCATGTGATTTATCATTCAAGTGAAATAGCTTTATGCGATTTAACTTATGCGGAATAAGTTCTTGCGGTTTAACTTTATGCGATTTAGTTTGTGTGAAATAACTTCAAGCGGTTTAACATGGATGCATTTTGAGCTTATGCAGTTTAGCATTTTATGCGAAATAATGGTATGTGGAATAAACTCTAAGTGGTTTAATCAGGGAAGTTCATGCGATTTATATTAATGTGTAACACAGGATCCTAGCCCAACATGCGATATAACTACATTATGCGATTTAAATAAACCATGTTACGTAACACAAATCATAGCCCACGAAATACCATGCGATTTATCAAAGAGAATGAGCGGCAAAGTTGTAAAAAAGTCAACATTCATTTTACAGAAACTTTTCCATATATTTGGGAAAATCAACCCTTAACATTAAACTTTCTTACACCGTTAATCCTCAATTACAAAAGAACACAAACAGCCGTTAACTGATTATATTTATCCCTTCACGACAATTCATTTCACTACTAGTCCTTAGTTAACAAGTAATCAAACTTTAAATCGAAACCAAAAACAAAACAAACACAATACATCACACTTAAAACGATCCTTCATAAGATTCACTTAAACGATAAATGGCTAGTATTTGATTACTTGAACGACAAAGTGACTACGGGGTTGATTTGTTATCACTTATTTGAGATTGAAGTGGGATTTCACGAAGGCGTGTACTTATTTCATCATCGAGCCTTCTTTCTACTTTCGGGTTATAGTTAAGACATGAACTATCTAGTTATACCTGATGTAATAAGTTACATACTTAAAGACGTTGCATTGTAGTGATCACTGTCACACACAGATGCAGATGTGGATAGTGTTCTTTAGTAACTACAATACAAGATTAAGTCACAAATTTGGAGTATTGTACTTCAGTTTCAAATTTGGAATAGCGGGTTTACTCCACTACAAAGAGCCGTGAGAACAAAGGTTGGTAAAGTTAGTCAGAGAGATTAAAAGAGAAGAGATGTAATCAGCATTTCATTTTCACGTATATGTTTTGGACTATTAAAAGACAATGGTACTTTACAGTCTTAGCAAAAATTTCAAAGTTCCTCAACGACATTCAAAACTTTTCAAGATTTTTGCTTAAGACATGATCATCTCGAGTATATGAGCGTACACGGCAATGATGCTTCCGAGATATCATAA
>BQNB010125175.1:6092-19815 GCA_026074375.1 Tanacetum coccineum
TCGGACCGGAATGGTACGGTCCGGTCCGGGTCGGTCTTCGGTCTGGTCCGGTCATACACGGCATAATCATCGGGTTTTTTCGAGGATAGCTCAAGCCATGACTTATGGTACCCAATGCTCTAAGTGTTAAAGCTGGTGTTTTAAAGGACAACTTATCCCTTGCGTATTACAATGTCGGTGGCTCTGACCATATGCTTTTTCTCTTTGTAACTGAACCATAACTTGATGTGTATGTTTTAATGATTTCGGGTGCCTATTTTCGCATATATAAAAAACGTGACCAAAACTTTATCAAAAACGCACACAAACACCACTAAATCATCTTATGGCTCTTAATACCAATTGTAGAGAATACAATATATCAATCACACATAATATAATCTTGAGTTTTAGAGAGAGAGAGAGAGCGGGAGAGCTTGGGTGGAAACTAAAGAGAGAAAAATATTAAGAGGAAATGTAATAGCATATATGTAATCCTTAGTTTCACCCCCCACTTCCTTCCTCCTAAGCGTCCTTTTATAGGAGAAGGATGTTACATAAGTTTACTCTTGGAAAGGATATGTGATACATTGTTACACAATAAGATAAATTACGACTAACGACCTACGACCCGGCATGACCTTGAGTGACTAACACTTTCTATGTTCTCAATAGTTATCCACCCAAAACCTTCAATTTCAATAATTTGATCCTGCTAATTGAGCAAACATGTTACATGGAATTGATTTAGTACCGAGATATTATTTTTCATGTGTTCCTTCGATCTCTAGTTTGTTTTTTAGTCGTTAAGTTTTGAGTATGTTCAAAACTTATAGTTTATATTGAGGGGTGGATCATTACCACTTCTCCATTTACTTAAACTCTTATCATTTTTTTCTAATATATTCACCGGGTATAAACTCTTTACACAAAAAAATTTAGTTCCGAGATATTAGTCATAGTCGTATATATGGGTGAGCATCGGGTCGGAACCGACCCGAACCAAAAAACCCGAAACCGAATAAGAGAATTTTGCAAACCGAGAATCGAACCGAGTGAACCCTATATAAACCGAAACCGAACCGAATAAGGTCGGTTTAGCTCGGCTCGGTTCGATTCGGTTTATGTAGTTTGAACCGACTAAGTGTCGGGTTTGAGCCGAACCGAACCGAACCGAACAAACCGATATACATATCCAAAACCGAGAACCGAACCGAATAAGCTCGGTTCGGCTCAGTTTGTCGGGTCGGGTCGGTTTTCAGGTTACTTTGCTCAGCCCTAGTCGTATATATCTACCAAGAAATGCTATATCCTCCTAAACTTATTCTTAGTTATAAATAGCCCACTTTTTACATAAATCCGCTAGATGGTGGTGGTCATGTACAATTAGGAAGATAGAACACTGTAAAATATTAAATGGGCCGCTAGATGGACTATAGTTTAAGGTCAATGAGCCCATTGTATTTTAAAGTCTAATTATGGGCTGGTTCACTTGCGACTTGTACAAACTGCCTCAGCTCATGATATATATAAACAAAGTTGACTGTTCAAAGGTAATATATAAGGATGGCAAAAAAACCCGATCTCGACGGGAAACCCGGTACCCGAACTAATTGTGGCGAGGCGGGGCATGCTTATCGGGTTACGGGGCGGGTTTGGGGCTTAAACGGGGATTTTAATCGGGTTTGGGGCGGGGAGCGAGGAATAACATCCTCGACCCGCCCCGCCCCGCCCGAATAATATATACACATATACAAATATATCTATACTTGTATAGTCATTTGTTAGTATTTACATAATAAAAAAAATATTTATCTAATATTGTTAGTTTCCTATCTTTGTAAGATTGTAAAATTGTGATTATAGAAACTTGTTTAACGTCATATATATAACTTATAATTTTTGGCGATGTAGTTTATCATTATTTATGTATAATACTATCATTGAAAACTTAATAAGGCTTATTTGTAATTGATTATTTGTAGGTTGTTAAATTTTTAAGTTAGTGTGTCTATATGTCTGCAAATCCGGTTCAACATCAACGCACGAAACACATTGAGATCGACATTCATTTTGTTCGTGACTTTGTTGCTTCGGGACAAGTTCGAGTTCTTCATGTCCCTTCAAGATTCCAGTATGCAGATATTTTTACGAAGGGCCTACCCACTGCTTTATTCATTGAGTTTCGCTCCAGCCTGAACGTCCGAAGATCTCCCGCTCACACTGAGGGGGGGTATTAACCATGTATAAATCAAGTCAACATTCAAAGTCAACGGTCAGCATTCAAAGTCAACGGTCAACATTGAATATTCAAGTCAAGTCAACATTCAAAGTATATTTATTAGTCATTAATTTGTATTGGGCCTAAGCCCATAGTAATGATTCTAGAATGATCTTTTGTATCTTATATATAGGATAATTGTTATCAATTGTAAGTAAGCAAAGTCAATTAGACTTTCAATGAAGTTTTACCAATTATAATAAAATATACAAAATATCAAATTAAATTATATGCATAAGGTGCACAAAACACATTATCCTAAACGTGTGAATTGTTGTTTTTTAACTTATATAGAAAATAGAGACATAAAATAGTCGCATTACAATATTTACTTTTATTAACTTGAATCAAAATAAATGCCTTGTTTAACATCTAAAAAACCCTCTAAAAATATACAATATATATTTACCTTTATTAACTTGAATCAAAATAAATGCCTTATTTAACATCTAAAAAAACCCTATAAAAATATACGATATATTTACCTTTATTAACTTGAATCAAAATAAATGTCTTGTTTTACATCTAAAAAAACCCTCCAAAAATATACAATATATTTACCTTTATTAACTTGAATAAAAATAAATGCCTTCTTTTAACATCTAAAAATAAATATTTACCTTTTTAAAACTTAATCAATCAACTTAAATACTGGTTATGAACAACTTTCACTTATTCCATAGTCAACGTGATAAGCTTTCTTCGCAGTATTCAAACTAGCTTACGGTAATTATTGGTCTTTCACTTACATTAATTGTACGTTAAAATATCTATATTTTTTTTGTTTATTATTATTAACTAGGTACAATATAGTTCATGTTTTTGGTCACTTTTAACGTACGTGTGAATATTCATTCGTATGTGGATACTAGTATTTTATTAAAGGATCTGGTAGTGTTGAATTTAATGTGGCAAAGAATCTTGTTTATAAATTTTAAAAGAATCTTGTTGTTGTGTGTTAAATAAAAGAATTGTGTTTTTTTTACTGTAGTCATAATATTCGATGGATCTAGTGTGAGAATATTTGTTTAAGGAATCTTGTTTATAATTCGTGAAAAGAAGTAGATCCATCTGTTTTGCATGTTTAAAGAATCTTGTTGTTGTGATAGATAGTTCGTGTTTTGTACTCGTTCTTGTGTTTGATTTGATATAATCAGGGCCGTCTCGTGGATTTTGGGTGCCCTGTTCGGTTACAAAAAATTGGGCCCTTTAAACACGGATACTTTAAATACCGGTATAAGTAAAATTGATAAAGTTGCAACATATTAAAAGAAATATTGAAGGTTTACAAGGTATAGTTTCTTTGAAAATATGTAAGCAAAAAGTCACAAGATAATTAAGTAACTTACTAGTGCTTTAAACTTAGAGATACAATTTTTTTTTTGACTAATAAGGTTATGTACTTGTTAATTTAATTATTCATCTTTGCAGTTAAGATGTATGTGGCTTGCTTCCACAAAACCTACGAATGTTTAGTATAATGACTTACAGAAACAAAAACCATAAAACAATTAATAGAAAAAAAACCAAGGAGTTACTTATAATTTATAAATAAGTTGTAAAGAAAAAACCCATAAAACAATTGATAGAAAAAAGTACCTTGATTCCCGAGCAGGTGCCAATCACAAAAACCATTTGTCAAGAATTAATTTCTAAACAATACATTTACCGGGGGACCCGACCCACCCAAAAACCGGGTCTCATTAAATGTTTTTGACCCGGCAATTAATAAAGGTTTTTTTTTTTTTTTTTAACAGTTAGTTTTTTTTTACCATTTTTTTTTCCTTTTTTTTTTCTCAAAAAGTTTTTAAAATAAAACTTTCCTTTTTTTCCTCGGAATACCCTCTCGCACTGTTGGAGTCATCGGTCTGTTTTTTTATGAATATTTTTTTTAACAGTTATTTTTTTTTCTCAAAAAGTTTTTAAAATAAAATTTTCCTTTTTTTTTCTCGGAATACCCTCTCGCACTGTTTGAGTCATCGGTCTGTTTTTTTATGAATAAAACTTTAAGTTTCCTCAAACCTCGCGCTCCGCTAATCGTCCCGTTCTTTTTTTTTCTCAAAAAATTTTTAAAATAAAATTTTCCTTTTTTTTCTCGGAATACCCTCTCGCACTGTTGGAGTCATCGGTCTGTTTTTTTATGAATAAAACTTTAAGTTTCCTCAAACCTCGCGCTCCGCTAATCGTCCCGCAACGGCGCGCGGTCGCCAGTTTTTTTTCCTTTATTTTTTCAAAAAATTTCTAAAATAAAATTTTCCTTTTTTTTCCTCGGAATACCCTCTCGCATGCATTAAATGGCCTTTTGCATTTAGTGTGCATTAAATGCACCGGGTTGACCGGGGTGCATTTAATACGCCGGGTCAACCCTACCCGGTCCGATCGGTTTTTTTTTTTTTTGAAAAAAAAATTGTTTTGTTTTTTAAATACTCTCTCCCACTTTTTGAGTCATCGGTCTGTTTTTTTTATGAATAACAATAGAACTAACCACGCGCTTCAGGTGCATTAAGTTGCATTAAATGCACCGGGTTGACCCGACCCGGTCTGAACATTTTTAAAAAAAAATTTTAATTGTTTTTTTTGCTTTTTTTTTTCAAAATATTCACTCGCACTTTTTGAGTTATCGGTATTGTCGGGTCGACCCGACCCGGTCCGCCCCGACCCGTTCCTTTTTTATTTACAAAATAGCCCCTCAAATATTTACAAAATACCCTCTCGCACTATGTGTTAAATTACGAAAACTACCCTCATTTTAATTTTTTTTATAAAATACCATTTTCCCCACTAGCGGTCGACCGTTAGTTTTTTTTTAGAATGCCCGGGCCTGTATATAAATTACTTATGAATCTTATTGGTTAAAGATTCTTCTTCTTGACGTCATCATGTGAAGTTGGGGGGTTAGTTTTGTCAAAATAGTAACCAGATAGACTTATTTTGTAAAATCTGTGTTTGTTTGACTATTATTGTTTGACCATGGTTGTTTTGTTCGTTCGATGATGTTTGTTGGGTAACAACACAACACAACACAACACAACACAAAAGATCAATCAAAAGTTTAGGGTTTCATTAAAAAACCGATTGTTTTTTCAATTGTTAATTAATTTTCATCATCAAATGGAGGATTTCGAAACCAGGTTGATTTTGAATTTGTAATTTCATCAATTATTGTATTTGGGAGCTAGGGTTTTAATTATTGTAGTAATTGATAATATGTACAGCAGGTTCTTACTTGTTAATTTAACTTATCAATGATTAATTAATTAACTAATGATATAAACCAGGTTGTTGTTAATATGGGTGCCGCTTACGGATCTCTGCGTGCCACTGATTTTGCTGCTGCCGCAAAGAAGGATGATGCTGACGATGATGATACCATTAAGTGGTATCGTGATACTAATGCTCAGATCAGTGTAGGCGTTCCTATGGCGCCACCCCTCCCAAATGACGACGGTAGCTTCCTCATTCTTTTTGTCTTTTATTATTGTTTGTAAACTTCATTTAACGCTCTCATAAATGATGTGCTACTGCTCTATATGATAAGAAGAAGCCAACACTTTTTTAATTTGCCTAAGACTTAAGTACTCAAACTTTGACTAATAATTCTCCCTTAAGCTAATGCATCTATCTGCATTTAGCTTACCTCAATACCTTCTGTCACTTCAAGCATGCGGCGTAACCTCTCAAACTGCTCTCATTTCAATGGTTTCGTCATTGGTAAATGATGGAGTTGTGAGCTTTTAAGTTTTTTTTTGTAGCTCTAATTTCAATGGTTTTGTCATGATGTCAGCAACTTGATTCCATGAGCTACAAAAACTTAAGCTCACAACTCCATCATTTATCAATTCTATAAGGAAGTCAAACCTTACTCCAATGTGCTTACTTTTTCCATGAAATTTACATGGTTTTTTGAAAGTTAGATATGTCACAGACTCTCCTTGTTCTTCAACTCCAACCTGCATCAAAATTCTTCTAACCCAAATGCACTGACATGCACACAAAGCAGCTGCAATGTGCTCCCGCTTCGGTAGCTGATAAGCTCACCACTCCAAGACCATGATCTTTATTGCTCCCGAACCCCATCATAAATACAAAACCAGATGTACTCTCTTCATCATCTAAATCCCCTGCATAATTGCTATCTTTATAAGCCTTGCCAGAACTTCTTCACCAGCCTCATCTTTTGATAATAACGTACCTGGAACAATTGGATTTTTCACTGCATTGCCATTATCCATACCACACCTTGTCAGAACTTCTCCAATTTTTATGAAACCTTCCGGTTTATGCACAAACACTTCCTCTTTAAGCTCTCCATGGATTTCGGAACTTTTCACGTTAAGCTGAAAAACTTCCCAGTCTCGTTGTGCTGCCAAACCAAGTATCAACCGCACAGTATCAAGTCTTGCTAACGGTGCATAACCTTTCGCTACTACTAACCTTGCCTTAAACTTTTGAACCTCCCCGTTTTCGTCAAGCTACTAATCTCCATCATTTTCTCTTCTTCGTTTCATTTGGTCGTCTAACGTCATTTACAATGTTTTTGCAGCCACAAATGGAATCCCTACAAGCAGGGTGACGTGGGAAGTTGAGCCGTGTGAAAGACACAGGCATATGATTATTGAGGTAAATATTCTTATTCATTTTCTGCATATTCTTAATTGCAGCTTATCTTATTCATTTTCTGCATATTCAATTGCAGCTTGACTACCCTCTGCTTGAAACCGGTGAAGCTATACTACTTTCCAAACTTACGCTCGGTGTGTGTGGGAGTAAGGTTAGGCTGTTTTTTGATTCTACTGAACTTGCATACTGAACTTGTCATATTATTCTACTAAACTTGTCTATTGAACTTGTCATATGGACAGCAAGTAGAGGCACTTCAATGGCGGACTATGAGTTTTAAGGTATAATTATATCCCAAATTTATTTTAAGATGTTAAAAAAGAGAGTGACAAAAACACTAAGAACTCACATGTGAATACCGGGTATTATATTTTTATTTCCAGATTCCAAAGTTGAGGATGGTCGAAGCGAAGGGAGAGTGGGTTCGTGGTCGTAGAGTATACAAGGTATTGTTCTGTTGTGTTCTGTTCTGTAGTATTCAATGGATTTCAAAACGCACATCCAAACAAACACCCCCTAAATGTTTGTTACTAGTATCTTATTATGTTAATTTGGTGTTTCAGCTGAGTGTTTACTTTCATGGACCGAAGAAGATTGGAGCAGTGCAGGGTACAACTTCTCCTTGCCTTTATCTGTAGCCGCCTTCCTGAGGTAAATATATTAGGGGTGTTTGAATTGTGTTTTATTATGTCATAAACTTCACTTCTGGCAAACGTAATCGTTTTTGCAGAAACTTTGAAAATTTCAGAAATGTGAGTCCAAAATATAGTTTTAGAATTTGCTAAGAAAGAATTCCTTGTTTGCCAAAATGGGTTGACAAATGCGGAAACTGACCCACAGTGTACTTAAATTTTGCAACTTTTTTAAATCACTGGACATGAAGCCATCTGTTTATTGTTTGTTTATTATCTTATGCTGCTTAATTCATTATAACCTTTTTTTCTTCTTTTTTTGTTCTTTAGTTTTCTTTCTTTTTTTTTGGGTATCTGATGTTGCTGAATGAAGGTTTCATATATTGTTTTGAGGATGCTAATACTAAATACTATAAGTGTGCAAAACGCTTTTGATGTTTTTTTTACGAGTTCCGCATTTTTTGTTACCTTTCATTCAACATTGTTAGAATGCATTAAAATTCTCTTTGTTTGTTATGCCTACTTTGACTTTTATTTTTTGTCGGGAATTAGATGTCAAAAGCTTTTAAGTTTTTATAATATTTTAAACAGTTTTCATATATATAATTCACAAAATACATGTTAAAACATAAGAAGAATATCTACAGGAACTAACATTACTTTACTCTTTTTGTTACAAACTACAAGGCGGCTGGTTGATCATTGTCTACCTCTGAGCTTGTCGAAGATATAAAAAGTCAAACGACTTGACTTGTTGGTCGATTCCAAAGGGACGAGCTTCTACAAGAGAAGCAAAAGTAACGATATCATTGACTTTGAGAAACTCAAAGGTGATTATGACTCAAATGAGGATTGAAAACCCACTTGAATTCTAAGCTCGGGCTCAAGTCGAGACGCAGCAGGAACAAGGCGGGCGTTCATGGTATCCAACATCAATAATCTCATTTCGCTCGTTTCATTGTAAATTTTTTTATAATCGATATTATATTACATAAGAAATTTTCAACAAAACATGTTAGGACCTTCTAATAAACAACAAATTAGGCAAAAAAACCAAAAACCAAAAAAATATTACCTTGGTGAAGAAAATTGAGCAAAACACTACTAATATTAGGTAAACTAGTTAAAAAAAAAACTTTACATACAAGTAATAAAAAAGAATTTTAGATAATCAATAAAAGAAAGGTTTTACTCAAGATTCCAATTTATGAGCTACCAAAGACGAATAGCTTTTTGTAATTGGATTATGAGAAATTTGATTCATTTAAAAAAGTTAGAAGATAAAAGCTTAATTAATAATTTCACATATCTCAAGAATATATGATACAGTACTTCATATGCTAACCCGTATCCACCAAACCATTTTTGTCTTCGTTTTTTTTTGTCATACTATCTTTTCGTTGAGGGCATTTTCAATTTACAGTTGAGGGCACGACGATTAAACTTCGAAAATTAACATTAACAGATGTGATAATTGAAGCATTCGTTGGGGGCAGTTGACCCCTTATGATGGGAATGGCTCCGCCCCTGTTCAATATAACACCTCGTATTTTAGGTCATTGTATGACATTATGTATTTCATAATTTATTTTTAGGGTTTTACGCGTTTACTCTTAAACCGTAAACTTTAAGTTAAATCGCGTAAACTGAAAATGATCATACAATGTAAACGGGCATTAAACGATTAAATGTTTGCATCAAGCAAGTGTTATATGATTATTATGAGGATAATAAATAACTTTGTTCATCTTATTTTTATTGGCTACGTAAAATTCTTACGTTTCATAATAAAATACGTTTAGGCATACCCGGAAGTTCTAAAACCTAACTACGCCTAAACAAATACCCACGATTATACCCAATACTCAAAATAATCAAAAATTACATCATTTATATATATATATGCCGAATTTTAAGAAGATAGGACCAAGAGTCATCATTTTCATAATATCTAGATATTAACATAAAGGTAAGTCTTACACATTTTTCCAACTTGTCATGCTTAACTTAACTAAGGTTAGAAAGTAACTAGGGTTTGGTTAAGTAGATATTTATACTATAAATAAGCATGCATGCATGGCAAAGTTTACATACTTTCATACTTAACATAAAATTCATTTTCTTTCTTCCTTGCTCACTCCAAAACCCACGGCCAACTTGAAGCACCAAACAAAATCCATACTTTGATTTTGTAAAATCATACAACCCTTTACACAACATACTTAAGGTATTCTAAGGTGTTGGGAAGCATTGGTTCATCATTTTCAAGTAATAAGAAGAAAAAGGAAAGATTAGGGTTTTGAAAACCTAATCTTGGGTTATAAGCTTGGAAGCTTTATTTTTGAATTAAACGGGTTTAGACTCATTTCACATCTCTTTCATCATTACTAGGTTTTCTTAAATCCTTTAAACATTTTCTCTTATCGCATTTTATGCTATACATGTTTAAAATATAGCCATGAATCTAACACTAATGTACTTTTTAAATGTATTAAAATGGTTTTTTTTATTTGAGTTTATTCATTTTATACATTATTCTTTTGGATAAGGTCCCCCTATATATCATGAAAAAGTAAAGGTAAAAGTATGTTAACTTATGGATTAAGTATAAACATGTTTAAAGCTAATTAGGGTTTTATAAGTTTTCTTAAACTTCACTTATGAAAATAATGAAAGTAAAAGGGTTAAACTTGTTACAATGAAATTACATGGACTAGGATTGGATTAGACTTTATTATAAGTACACATATGTAAAATATGGTTTCTTAAGGGTTTTTTATAGTAAATTTACTATGCTTAATATATTAAATAAAAACAAGTTTTTATAAAGTTAAACATACAAATACATATGGGCTGTTTTAATTCGAATCTTAGACAGTAGCTTTTGATATTGTAAAGTTATAACTAAAGGCCTCTTGCCGATTCCATAATGATAAGAACTTGAGAAAAACGATCGATAAACGAAAAGCTACATTTTATGTTAAAAGAGGTTTACGACTATAAAAAACTTTTATAAAACTTATGTTTATAAAAAGTTACTTTCATTTACAGCAACTTTGAGTTTAAAACATCTAAATATGATATAACTTTTGATTACGTGATCATGTACACGCAAGAATCGTTCAAACGAACTATAACGTAGTAAATACGAACATTTTCCGATAATTAAGTTTATAAATAGTAATTTTTATAAACTATGAACAGTTGAAAAATCCTATCATCAGTAATTTTATCTTTATAAATCATAATACCTCTTTTACTAAGTGAAAGTACTCGAAGGGAATCACTAAAAACGGGAAGTTAAAACGGACATGGGCACCAAAGTTGCAACTGTTTTCCAATTCTTATCACTTGAGGCATTGTTTGAGGGGAGGTTCCTTATTTCTACAACCAACAAGCATGGATGAAAGGATGTGTTATATCATAAGTATGTTCAAAAGGGATTAAAACACATCTAGGCATATCACAAGAGGTCGGGACACCAAGATACCTCAGTCTAGTGGTCCCCCTGACAAAGGTTGGTGATGAGGCTGTCCATAAGGAGTTGGGTGACAGAATGGAAAGGGCTGCCACTACTGCTTCTAGCTTAGAAGCAGAGCAGGACAGTGGTAACATCAAATAAGACCCAATCCATGGCAACACTTAATGAATCAACTTCTTAGGGAATTGATTCAGGTAGTGGTCCCAGGTGCCAAGATACCATATTGGGGGATGTGAATGCTCAAACTAGGTTTGAGATTACATCTATACAGTCCATTGATCCACCTCTCTCAAGAGGTTACACACTTGGAAGTGGGGAGGACAGTATGAAACTTATTGGAATTGATGAAATTTTGTACACAACTGTCATATAAAAAAGAGTGTCTTGGTAAGCCAAAAGAAATAAGAGATTTTGTGAGCTTAAAAATAGAAAGAGAGATGTGTGCATAAAAACAAAAATGAGTGATTATGTGAGCAAAAAGAATTGAGAGATGTTGTGAGCATAAAAACAGAAAGAGAGTGTGTGTGAATCAAATTTGATGGTGAAAGTTGCTTATTGGAATGAAAATTGGATGATTACTGGTGTATTCTTTTTAATGCTGCTCAGTTTCTACTTAATGCTGCTAAGCTTAAGTTAATGCTGTTAGGCTTAAATTAGTACTGTCCGTATTGGTTTCTGCTGTTAAGCGTATGTTAATGCTGCCAGTTCAAGTTTCTGCTATTGAGGGTGATTCTATAAATACTTCGATTAAGGGTTTCATTTACTTCTTTATTCGATTTCACTTATTCAAATACTCTCCAACCATAAACCCTAATTCAATTTTCATCTTTGATCATCACATCCATCATTATGTCAAGCCCTAAGTTTGCTGAAACACACAATGTGGTCGCGTTCTTAGAAAAACCCAAAGAAAGTGATGGGTTTGCAGAGATAATCGATTTCCTGAAAGCAAGTTCTGTTTCATATGCTTTAACAGTCAATCCAGTAATCTACACATCTTGCATTGAACAATTTTGGGCAACTGCCAAGGTACAGACAGTTAATGGAGTGCGACAGTTACAAGCCCTAGTTGATAAGAAGAGGGTTATTGTTACGGAGTCAAGCATAAGGAGAGATCTTCACTTGGATGATGCAGAAGGTACTGATTGTCTTCCAACTGCTACTATCTTTGAAGAATTGGCGCGTATGGGGTATGAAAAGCCTTCTCAAAAGCTTACTTTTTATAAAGCCTTTTTCTCTCCTCAGTGGAAGTATTATATTCATACTATTACTTAATGCTTAAGTGCTAAATCCACTGTATAGAATGAGTTCAGTAGTTCTATGGCTTCTTTAATCATATGCTTGGCAACTAATCAAAAGTTCAACCTGTCAAAGTATATCTTTGATGCAATGGTGAAACACTTGGATGGAGGAGTTAAATTCTTGATGTATCCATGTTTTCTTCAAGTTTTCATTAATCAACAACTGGGTAATATGTCAACTCGCAAGAAGATTTTTGTAAATCCCTTTCACACAAAGAAAGTGTTTGCTGATTCGGTTAAATTCAACCCTTTTTATAAATATATATAAATAAATATATAATACTTATAAATATATAATCAAGGATAATTATCCACAAAATCAATGAAACTGGAAGTAGTATATGATGTTCCCGGGTCGTAGTCCCAACGAGGAGTGAATTGGAAAGTCGAGAGTCGGTTTGATATTTGATGTTTGAATGAAAAAAAAGATTTGGATTTGGTTTTTCTAATTAAAATGCAAAAACGATTAAGGAAATCCTAAAAACGAAAGCTAAAATGATTTAAACCTAAAACGTAGACGGGAAAGTAAAAACGCGAGTTAAAGAAAACTAAATTATCAAAAACTAAACCCTAAATGATGTTTTAAAGTTTTTCTATTCTAAAATAACTAAATTAAAAGAAAAATTAAAGAAAATTCTAAAACGGAACCTTTTAAAGTTGAAAAACGAAGAAAACGAGAACCGGGTACGAAACTCGTTCTTTAAAAGATGAAATTTTGCAAAAATGACCCTACGAAAGTAAATCTATTTTTCCTAAGTGAAGAATGATAAAAGAAAATTTTGTAAAAAAGAAAAATATTTTTTTGATTTTTATTTAATTTTTAATAATTAAAAAACAGTTTTAAAGAAAATAAATGATAAAAAATAGAAAACGAAATGGGAAAAATCTCAAAAAATTAAGGAAAGTAGCTAAAAGAAAGATGGATCTATGAAAAATAAGCTGGTGGTCCCAGCTTATCAAATAAGCCACGAATTAAGCCAAAAACAGCTTATGGGCTTATGGGTAAAAAAAGGGTATAAGAGAATTAATTGTGCAACAATAGCTGGATGAGCTATTGAAGCACAATGGTTATGAGGGTGTGAGTGTGGGACGTTTGTTATAAAGGGGGAGGTCCAGGGTTCGAGCCTGGGCCTCTCTCTTTTTATAAAAACTTTTTTTTTCTTTTTTTTTCTAAAACTTATAAAGGACACAAAATTAAGCAAATTTAAAAAAGGAACTTTTTTCAAAACTCACAATAAGCTGGGAAAATAAGCACAAATAGATGGCAGTATTAACTTTTTAAGCTAAGGGCTCATTAAGCTAAACTAACTGTTGGGCTTTTATGAACACAAATAAGCTATGGAAATTGTGAAATAAGCCAAAACAGAATGACACTAACACAAATAAGCAAGGACATTCAAAAATAAGCACAGAAGAACAAGCAAATAAG
>BQNB010125176.1:3299-19815 GCA_026074375.1 Tanacetum coccineum
AACAAATCCCAGGCAATAGCGCCAAAAACTTGATGTGTGTTTTCCAAGCTTTAAATTTATAATAACTAGAAATACTGATTTTGACTAAAAACATAACATTCGGGAAGTATACCCGTTCATGTATAGTATAGCTTTAGGTAAGTCCAGGTCGTTCCATAAGAATTGAAGTTTTCACAGTTTGTAATTAAGGTGCTAAGGTTAATAAGATTGTTACAAATCAAAGTAACCAAATCTTGCATGTATCGAATGTTGTAAAGAAAGTGATTAAAAGATGATTCAATCAAATGATTAAAGTATGTTTGTTTAGGCAATGATTACTTAGATAATGATGTGTTTGGAATAGTGTTTATAAGTTTAGAAAATAGAGTTATCATAACTTATAAATCCTTTTAGCATTTAAATATAACTAGTGATTATATCGATTCATAACAACAAATCCTTTTGGCCTTTATAAGTTATTATAACCAATATATTAAATGGAATGATTAAACACATATATAAAAGAACCATTTTGGCCTATATTATTGTATAAAATATGTTTTACCAATTCAATAAACACATATCCAAACGCTCCATATTAAAGATCACATAATGCCCAACCAAACATAATACAAATACTCCATGTTCATATTCATAACAACCATATTATAAATGATAAACTCATAATATTTCATCATGAATATAGGTAAGAATGTACCAACGATTTGTAAACGAAAGTGTATGAGAACAAAAGATCGAATAACCAATTATTCGACTAAATAACCAATACCAATATCAACCAATGATTCCAATAACAAGCCTACACCCTATACTTCTATAATCAACTGAAATATATCACCAAAGCTCTGGGAATTCAGCAACAACACAATAGTATACGGATAAGGGGGTGTTTGGAAACGGGTTTTATATTGAGTTCTTAGAAGAATTATGGTTAATTCTCCAAGTATATGGGTGTTAGGTTCTGGAAATTGATGGATGAGGTATGAGGGTGATGGTGGATCTTTGGAAAACATGGTGGAGAATGGTCGTATTTAATGGTGGTGATGGTCGCGTAGAGGGATGTTTAGAACAAGGGTTGTCAAGCCTTTATCCTAAAAAATTCCCACTCTAGGTGTTCCACACGAATGGAATTTATTTATATGAGAGTGTGTGAAATGAGAGAGCTAAGAGGGCTATTTATAGGCTATTTGAGGGGCCAAAACCGCCGCACATACTTATTTGTGCACCGCACTTAGGGAGTTAATGCACACTTTATTTAATTGCTTTTAATTTTTCCACAGACTCAAAAGTGCGCCGCACTTTGGGTAAAACCGCCACACTTTTGGCCATTTCAACACTTAGCCTTTGTCAAGGTTGTAGATAATTTAATTCTCTTCGCGTGGCGGCTTGAACCAACTAAAACGGAGTTCGTATGACCGAGATATGGCCAAAATAGTGAACAGGTGTCGGGAGATCATTAACTTGAGTTATTTCTTGGTTTAAGCTTCAATTCTTCGTGTATTCTTCCATTTTCTTCCACGACACATACCATGAACCTATAATAGCAAATATAGTCGATTAAGTATCAAAAGTTCACGAGAAATGATAAAATAAATACAAATAACACCGTCGATAACATGTATAATTTAGGCGTTATCATCTCCTTTATGTTTTAACGATGAAAAAAAGGTTCACAACACTTAAAATCACAAACGATAGCTAATAACCGCCAAAAGCCGAACAATAGTTCTGGCGCGCTGGGCACGCGACGGCGCGCCAAACTCAAATTGGTTTTTGGTGGTTTTTGCTTGTCGGCTTTCCTCTTACCCAACACATGTGAATATTTCACTAAACGTATGTATATGATACTTAAGCAATTGGAAACACTCGAAGCGAGGTTTAGACTAAGAGAGGAGCAAAAACAAGTGTATTCATTTTCTTTACTAAATGCCTCTAGCCAAGGCCAAAACTCTTTTCTAAACCTAGTGTATTCATACTTTCAACATTCCATCAAAAGAAAGTATTCATTTGACCTTAATCCGGATTTTCATTGTCTCTAATCACATAACGGGTTTTATTCCTTTATTGGTCAAACGAAGTAAAAGGTCACTTTGCGTAAAAGCATCCTTTTGCTTTATGAGAAGTTCTTTACTTGATATGTAAAGCACTTAGCTTGTTTAAATCACAAGATTACTGATCATGTTAATTGTTGATTAATCATGGATTAAGTCTTAATGACTATTTGAGTTTGTGCTATTTGAAAGTTAGTTATACTTTGCTTTTTATCACTTCCCAAACAAATGATTAAAACAAGTTTTTCTGCATAATCCAACATTCCAACAAACATTATTTCTCATTATCCCAAATACATTCCCCAATCATATTGTCTTAATCTTTTTTTCTCTAAGACAATATATCACTTACACATGATCACACATAAAACCCTTCTTCACCATTTGGATAATGTGTAATTCTTCACCATCCTTAGACAACACACTTCCTCTTCACACACACAAGTATACATTCAAATATAAATTATGCCAACTCACATTCCATTACACATGTACCATCTTGTACTTGTTGTCTCCCACATTCAAACACAGGCTCCTAACTTTCCTATCAAAACATTCTCAACTCATTCACTCGCTAACTTACACACTCATTTAAAGCTTTTCCTACACACTTTGGCAACTCACATCCTTATCTCAACATTCAAAATTAAAATTTGAATTTGAAACATAGGCTTCAAACCATCACATCACAATCACATCTTATCCAACTGACACTTCTCACAACATCCACACTTAGCCACCAAAGATAAGAATATTTCATGGAATATTCTTTTTGCTTATCGCTTGCCAGCTCACAACATAATTTGAAATTCAAATTCAAATTTTCTCCCTCACAACATCCACCCTTCCTCACTAAGTTTGGCATATTCATTTGGCATATTCTCTCTCTCTAACTCATGCCAACTCATCACCTAACCGTGGTTAGTTTCTAACCCATCCTAGTACACACACAACCCTCTTACAAGAATTTTAAATGTTATCTCTTTCACAAAATGATAACTCATCTTTTGTACTTTGGTTTGAATTTTGAATTTCAAATCATGAGAGGCAAAACTTTTATCCATTACATGGGGATACCCAAAGATAAACCCTTTTGTCCAATTCTTCTTCTCTTTCTCTTTGAAATTGGACAAACGTCCCTAAAACTTCTTTTACACACTTTACAAAAGTTTTTTATAAAATGGCTATTTGAGTTAGTTGACCTTATAAAACCTTGAGTGTTAGAATGATGGAAAGATCAAAGTGTGAAGTATAATTTGGGGTTTAGCAAGAACGAGCATTTGAAATGCAAAAAACTCAAAAAAATCCAAGACGGGATTTTGGCGCGCTAGCGCATGGGTAGCGTGCCACTATCAAATTGGTTTGTACCAATTTGGGATTTTGGCCTATAAATACCCCTCATTGGATCTTATATTCCTTACCTCTTGCCATTCATTCTTTCTCTTTATATTTCTTCTCTCTAACCCTTTGATTCTCAAACACCACTTGTGTTCTAATCTTTTCTTCTGTCATCTAAGTGATAAGAACGTATCTCCGTAAGAGAGCCATACAAGTACCTAATCCATACTTGTGTGTTAAGGAGAGGGTATTCTTTCTATATCCTTTCTATTATAATTAAGTCTCTAGGTTAGGTTAGGTTAGGGCTTGATTCTTGAAACAACTTTATATTCAATTTGGTTGTATGTGAAGTCTTGTACCTTTGTGGTCAAGCATAAATCGGGTTTTGATCTAGTAGGGTTTGTGATACTTCCAATGGGGAATTCTTAGTGGTCTTAGTGTTAAGTCGACTCATCGGTTCTTGTGGGTGGTTTCTGAGGATGGAATACCGTTGGGAGTAGCTCTTATTAGCGAGCGCTGAGCTTAGTGCATATGAGTGGAGTGAAGCTGTAATGGTTTATAATCCATCATAAGGAATATACTAGAGTAATAGTATAGGTGTCATGGATTCAGAACTGAACGTACATATGGTATAAACCCCTCATCTTGAACAAGTATATAGCGTGGTCTCTCTCTCTCTCTCTATATATATATATATATATATATATATATATAGTTAGAAATACAAAAAAGTGTTAATTACATGGCCATTTATCTAAGTTTAATAGTATATGGATTTAATAGTGCAAATAGGGAAGGACTTAGTTGTAATATGTAATAACCCTTAATTGCTTCCTAGTCCGTCATTCCTTCCTATAGAAGGAGGACTAAGGAAGGGTTAAGGGTTAGTGATTTCTCTCTCTTAATCTAATATTTCTTTCTTTCTTTCTCTTAACCTCTCCCTCTCCTCACGTCACCCTCATCTCTCTCTCTCTCTCTCTTTACTCTTGCTCTAAAACTTTCTAGTGTAGTATTTTGTATCATATTTGATATATAGTATCATATTGTATCAATTGATACCAATCACCATGGGATGATTTGAAGTGCTTTTTGTGAAGAAAGTTATCAAATTTGAAGACTTTGAAGAACTTGAAGATTATGAAGACTAAAAAGACAAGTTCTTGAAGACAAAGCCTTAAAATTTGAAGAAAGTTGTAATTTTTAGAGATTTCGGAAGATAAAGTCTTGATCTTTTGCAATTAACTTTGCAAAAGTCACTTAAAAACGTGATCTACATGTTAATTTGAAGACTTTTCGTGGTTTTCGTGAATAAAGTTTCAAACTTTTGCATAAAGGTTTGAACTTTTTTGGTTTTCTCGCAAAAAGATTCAATCTTTAAGCTAGAAACATCACCGAAAACAACTCGGAAACAAAACCGGAACAACCCATAACAGACCCACCAGGTTCGGTCACAAGGTTCCAACCGAACCACTGGATTGGTCATTAAGATTCAACTGAACCTCCCTTTTGGTCGTTAAGCTCCAACCGATCCTCCCTTAAGGCCACCCGCTTTCAACCAAACCATCACCACCTCCTTCGGTCAACACTAGTTTTCTAAATTAGGGTTTTGTATTTTTTAGGGTTAAAAAAGTTTTATTATTAATTTAATAAAGTGAAAATTAGGGTTTTGTAGTGGGTAATTATTTAAAACTAATCCCTAGTTTTCTAAATTAGGGTTTTGTATTTTTTAAGGTTAAAAAAGTTTTATTATTAATTTAATAAAGTGAAAATTAGGGTTTTGTAGTGGGTAATTATTTAATGAAAAAGGTGATTTTTAGAAGTTAGTGGATAATTAATTTGTAGTTTAAGGTTAAAATTAGGGTTTTTAAGTTAAAAATGTTTAACTTTAAGGTTTTTAAATAAACTAAATTGAAAAAGTTACAATCTTTTGACTCGGTTCGTGTTAAAAATACAATCTTTTTCTTTTTTTTTTTTCAGCCGCTTTCTACTATTCCCCCTTTTTTTTGTTTTTTTTTTTTTTTTTTTTTTTTTTTTTTTTTTTTTTTTTTTTTTTTTTTTTTTTTTTTTTTTTTTTTTTATTGTGTTCTTTTTTTGTTGTTTTTTTTTTTTTTTTTTTTTTTTTTTTTTTTTTTTTGTTGTTGTTTTTTTTTTTTTTATTTTTATTCTTTTTTTTTTTTTTTTTAAATAAACTAAATTGAAAAAGTTACAATCTTTTGACTCGGTTCGTGTTAAAAATACAATCTTTCGACAAAAATTTCACAAAAACAACATTTCTTCTCGTCAAAACGATCCTTACAAATAAATTCGTACAAAGACTACACAATCAAATTCATAATGGTTACTATGGCGGAGATTGTTATTGCTGCTGGTTGGAAACTTGTCCCCCTGATGCTAGAATATAAGGGCATGTTTATTGATAGCTGGAAGATAGACCCAGTTATTCTTTATATCCGCAGACAAAGAGAATGGGTGAATGTTATTCAGTCTCAATCGACATCGGTACTTTTCAATTCCAAGTCAGTAGAGAGAGATTTACGTCTAAGGACACAAATGGAGTTACCAAAATCTGTCGTCCTCAAAGACTTAAAGACCTTGCTGAGAAGACAAGTTACGTTATGACAGTGACATCAAAGCTGTCAATATACTTCTTCTCATATTTCCAGTTGACATCTACACTCTCATCATACCAACTATATCAAACTGCAAAAGTAATTATCGAGATGGTCTAAGAACTTATGGAAGGCCACAGAGAGATGACCCACAGACAAGGACCGTCAGTCCATGCTATATGATGAATTTGACAGATTCACATCTAAGCCAAGAGAATCAATGCACTCATACTATTTGAGGTTTACAAAGTTGATTAATGACATGAGGATGATTCCCATGACCATGTCACCTATGAAAATCAACACGAAGTTTGTGAATCATCTTCAACCTGAGTGGAGTAGGTTTGTCACAGCAGCTAAACAAGCAAAAGATCTTCATAGTGTAACTTTCGATCAGTTGTATGCTTTCCTCAAACATAATGAAAAAGATGCTAAAGAAGTTCGAGAAATGCGACAACGATTCCCAGAACCACTTGCTTTGCTGGCAAATACCTACCACCCACTCCTTCTTTTTTTTTTTTTTTTTTTTATTTTTTTCATACATAAGTCATCAAACATAGTATCAAGCTTCGCCATCTTGAAGTTCATCAACCATACCAACACTACCAATCAAGCACTCCAATAACCCAACAACTTATTTAGTCACCTCCACTTCAGAGCTATTCACCTATAGTTGTTCAACAACCACCAACATTTCAACCTGATACCGGACTTGCTATACCAAACTTTCTTCCAACTGATGATCCAATCAAAAGTCTCAACAAAGATATGATCTTTTTGAGTTCGGTGTACTGCTCAAAATTTCATCCTACGAATAAGCAACTTCGAACTTCGTCTAATCCAATAGCTCAAGCTACAATTCATAACGGCCAAGTTACGGTTCAGAATGTTCAAGGTAGACAGTCTCAAGGTTATGCGGGCAATGCTGGAAACAATCAAGCTTCAGGAGCAAGGGTTATCAATACAGTTGGAAATGCAGGGGCAAATCAACCAAGGGTAATCATATGTTATAACTGCAATGGTAAAGGTCATATTGCTAAGCAGTGTACTACAAGGAAAAAGGTGAAAGATTCTAGATGGTTTAAGGAAAAGATGCTAATTGCTCAAGCACAAGAAGCAGGAGTTGTATTAAATAAAGAGCAACAGGATTTCTTAGCTGACAGTTTGGAAGAAACTGATGACTGTGAGGATCTCTAGTTACAAGCCACATCAAATTTCAAGGCAGACCACGTTGATGCATATGATTCAGACTATGATGACGAAGCTACAGCAAATGTTATCTTCTTGGAAAATTTGTCTACTGTTGGTCCTATCAATAATGACACAATTGAACCACGTTATGATTCTGACATACACTGTAAGGTACCTCATTACGACACCTATCATGATTCTGATATGCTTAATTCTAATATACTAGAGCTGGGATATATTGAAAACATTGTATCCTATAATGAGTCATATGATGAGCTTACGGGTAACAACAATGTTATATCTTATACTGATTATATGCTTACTATTGGAAACAATAAAGATAACTATGTTCCTCCTTCTGTACAAAAGAATGATATGATGTTGTCTGTAATTGAACAAATGAAATCTCAAGTAGAAAATTGTAACATGGTAAATCAAGAATCAAAAAGTGTGAATGAATCATTAACCAGCGAGCTTGAACGATACAAAGACAGAGTCAGAGTTTTAGAATATGCAGTTAAAGATGGTCATTCTGAACAAGAAGCATATCTAAGTCATGAATTATACACAGCCATTTTTGATCGTAATAGAAAAGTATCTGAATATGAAAAACAAGTTTTTTTCTCAAAAAACTGAAATGAAGAATTTAAATAATTACATTGCTTTTCTAAAGAATAATTTTGAAACACTAAAACAAGAGTCATCTAAAAAGTATGAAAAGAACATCAGTGAAATTGTGGATTTGAAAAAAGCGAAAAAGGAACTTGAAAACATTGTTTTTAAAGTTGGTCAATCTGCTCAAACTATGCATATGCTAACCAAACCCCAAATTTTTTATGATGAAACACATAAGACAGATCTTGGTTATCAAAATCCTTTGTATCTTTCTCAAGCTCGACGGAAACAACCTGTATTATATAATGGACATGTGTTGATTGATAAACATAATCATGTATTTGTGTGTGATTCTGAGGAAACTTTGATACTTGTTGAAGAGAGTCGGTTGAAAATGCTTGAAAAACAAACTGTTGTTAATACTAAACCGATTGATTAATCCAAACTAAACAAACTCCACGAGTATTTTGTTCCACAAATACAATTGTCAGCAGAACAACTATATTGGTCTTTAACGCCAAGTCCTCCTAAAAATGTTTCAAAACCTAAATAAGTTTTTCCTAAAAAATTCCCATCAACTAGTCAAGTACTCAAGAATTTGAACAATGCACGAGATCTTCTCACTAAGTTTGATGAATGCATCAAGAGAAAAACTACGTTGTCTCCTCATCAGATTGGAAGCTTAGAGCAATTGGATATTAAAGGTGCTTTTAAAAAAGATGTCATACCATTTTCTGAAAACCTAAAAGAAACTTTCAAACTTTTTGAAAAAGGATTTATTACAAAGGTTAAAGAAATTAAAGATATTTTTAAACAAATGGAAGACGAGGTTGATCAATGTTCTATGGCAAAGAAAAGTTTTGAAATTGAAAAGAAACAACTTTTAATCAACAACGACCAACTCTTAGAAGAAAATATCACCAGTGATATTATGTGCACTTACTTGCGTTCGTTAAATGAAGTTGATAATTGTGGAAAGTGTAAAAGTTTCGACATTGTGCTTTTAGATCTTCAAGAATCAAACAAATCATTATGTGAATCAAGGAAACGTTTTGCAAAACTTGAAAATACAACATTACTCTTGATATCGCTTTTCAAAATCATAAAGAACAAATGATTCTTAATGATCATGAAACGAAAAATAAACAGTTTTTGGTTAAAACGATCAATAATCAATCTGTTGAGATAAATGATCTAAAAGTGAAATTGCAAGAAAAATTACACGTAATCAATGAGTTGAAACATCTTTTAGCTCAAAAGAGCCAAAAGACTCAGTGTGAATTACTTGCTTTTGATTCTAGGATTTAGAAAATAGAGGATGAGAACATGTCTCTAGCTTTTTAGGTTTCTTCCTTAGTTAAGGAAAGAGAATAAATTAAGTTAGAATATAAGAAGCTATATGATTCAATCAAGCAGACACGGGCAAAATAAAACTTCAAACTGACTTTTTGCAACAAAAACTTAATGATCAGATTTCTGAAAATAACAAGTTAAGAGTATAGTTAAAAGGAAAGTTTTCTGAATCACAAATGAATCAAAATGGTACAAGTGTGAATACTATGTTTTCTAAACCTTCAACTTCAAGAACTAAACTTTATTCAGTAACTCCGCTTCCTAAATTAAAGGTTATTCCTAAAGTTGTTGAGAAAAATGATTTATCAAAATCAGTCACTTCACACTTGAATACCAAGAAGATAATTGAAAAATACGCAAAAGTTATTGCCCTAGGTTTGCTTAAGATTGAGACCGAACCAATAAATAGGTACTTTAAGAACAATAAGGCTGTGTATAGAGATTATCTGAAAGTTACTAAAGAGCATGTAGCAACACTATAGGAATTATTAGAAGTAGCTAATGCATTAAAACATTTAGATGAACATATAGGTTATACCTCTAAGTTTGCTGCGCGAATTCAGGAATTGTTAGTGCAAGTTAGTGCCCCATGCCCTATCAATCAACAGCGGGGGGGGAATGTAAAAGTGTGGATCCTGCTTCAAGCATAGAAAGAACAATAAGCCTTACGTAGATGCATCTAGAACAAAGCAGACAATTGAGACAATCATAAAAGAGCGTGCAATGAAGTAAAACACTCGAAATACTGACAACACTATGTTGCTTCTTCTTTAGGAAGGTAAGCTTACTAATGCTAGTTGATCAAAGCTAGGAGAAATAAAAGAATGATAGAATCTCGCAACCCACTAAAGTAGAAGCTTGAAGAATAAAGTAGAAGCCACTCATAGGAAGTTTATGTTATAGTGCTAATAAAGAACAATAATGTTTTTGATGCAATGCGAATGTTTAAGAATGTTGCTTTGTAAAGAATTCTGATACCCTAATTATGCTTTTCTTGTATGAATGTTTGTTTTCTGTAAATCATGATGCTTGTGGTTGTTTAATATCTTAAGAAAATGCAAAAATGTAAAGTGGCTAAATCTGCAAAACATAAAGTTAAAAGTGAATGGAAACAAACAAGACAGATCTTTAAAACTATAGGACTTAAATGGATACCCATGGGTAGGACATTTAACTTGGTAGGAAAACCATGCCCCCTTCTTCTTCTAATGACATGTCTGCCATAGTTGTACCTCCTGAGCATATCTTAATAACCATAGTAATTCCGGTTAATGTATCGTGTCCTAAACTAAGTCTTAGATATTCCAATGCCCGGTAATCACTCTCTAAATGCATGTTAAATACGGAATTTCATCTATTTAATTTTCATAACTTTGGTCTTGATAGAATTATTCGGGATGACGAGCTTCCACCTTAGAAGTTCGACTATCTAGGAGTCACTTAGGTTCACTAACAACCCAGAAACCAATCAAAAGTTGGGGATCCACCCTTTTGTAAATATGTTTTTCTTCTTTCTTTTTGTGCAGATTGTAGAAATTGTTCTTTGGTATTTAGACTCTAGGTGTTCCAAACACATGACCGGACACCGTGATAAGCTCATTAATTTTGTTTCCAAATTTATCAGAATGGTCCGATTCAGCAATGATCATTTTGCAGCTATTATAGGATATGGAGATCTACAAATGGGGAATATTCTTATTTCACGTGTTTACTATGTTGAAGGACTTGGTCATAATCTATTCTCCATTGGGCAATTTTGTGTTTCAGATCTCGAAGTAGCTTTCAGAAAACACACTTGTTTTGTACGGAACTTGGAAGGCGTTGATCTACTATCGGGTTCTCGTGGTTCTAATCTTTATACAATCTCAATGGCAGATATGATGAAGTCTTCTCCAATTTATCTACTCTCTAAAGCTTCAAAGACAAAATCTTAGTTATGGCACCGTCGCCTCTATCACTTAAACTTTGGTACCATCAATCAGCTTGCTAAACAAGGTCTTGTCAAAGGGCTACCCAAGTTGAAGTATACTAAAGATCATTTGTGTTCGGCATGTCAAATGGGAAAAAGCAAGAAGGAATCCCTTCCACATAAGCCTGAACCTAGTACAAATGAGAAACTTTAAATGTTGCATATAGATTTGTATGGACCGATACGGGTAGAAAGTATAAACAAGAAAAGATATATTCTTGTCATCGTTGATGATTATTCTAGTTTTACATGGGTGAAGTTTTTAAGATCTAAAGATGAAGCTCCAGAAATTATCATCAAATTTTTGAAGCAAGCTCAAGTCAGCCTTAATGCTACAGTAAGATATCTTCATACCGACAACGGCACAGAGTTTCTCAATCAGAAACTACAAAATTATATGGAATATGTTGGTATTACTCATATGACATCCACTGCACGTACTCTACAACAAAACAGTGTAGTTAAAAGGCGTAACCATACGTTGGTAGAGGCTGCAAGGACCATGCTTATTTTCTCTAAATCTCTGCTATTTATATGGGTTGAAGCTGTAGCTACTGCATGTTATACTCAAAACCGCTCCCCTATCCATACCCATTACAATAAGACTCCATATGAACTGCTCAGAGATCGCAAACTAGAACTCAAGTATCTTTACATTTTTGGTGCTCTATGTTTTCCAACAAATGATTTTGAGGATATTGGGAAACTTTAGCCTAAAGCAGATATTGGAATCTTTATCGGCTATTCACCATCCAAGAAGGAGTATCGGATCTACAACAAAAGGACCAGACAAATAATGGTAACAATGAACGTACAATTTGATAAACTTTCTCATATGGCTTCTGAACAACTCGGTTCAGGGACTGATCTTTCTGGACACATTAGTTCAGGACTCGTGCTTAACCAGGCTGCGTCAACATTAGCTAAACCTCCTACAAAGAATGACTAGAATTTGCTGTTTCAACCAATGTTTAATGAATACATCAAAAATCAAGTGCAGCATCATCATACATCCACTATACAAACTCCACAACAAAATGGTGTAGTTGAAAGGCGTAACCGCACATTGGTAGAGGCTGCAAGGACCATGCTTATTTTCTCCAAATCTCCGCTATTTCTATGGGATGAAGCTGTAGCTACTACATGTTACACTTAAAACCGCTCCCTAACCATACCCGTTACAATAAGACTCCATATGAACTGCACAGAGATCGTAAACCAAAACTCAATTATCTTCACATTTTTGGTGCTCTATGTTATCCAACAACTTATTTTGAGGATCTTGGGAAACTTCAGCCTAAAGCAGATATTGGAATCTTCATCGACTATTCACCATCCAAGAAGGCGTACCGGATCTACAATAAAAGGACCAGACAAATAATGAAAACAATGAACGTACAATTTGATGAACTTACTTAAATAGCTTCTGAACAACACGGTTCAGGACCCGAACTTCATGGATTGACTTTTGGACACATTAGTTTATGACTCGTGCTAAACCAGGTTGCTTTAACATCATCTAAACCTCCTACAAAGAATGACCAAGATTTGCTGTTTCAACCAATGTTCGATGAATACGTCAAATCTCCAAGTGCTATATCTACCCTCATTTTCGCTGCAACTCTACTTCCATCAGATACAGCCGGAGCATCTTCCTCTACTACCATTGATCAAGATGCTCCCTCTCTAAGTAATTCACCAAACATTGAAGCAACAAACTCACCACTTAATTCTACAAATGTTGAAACAAATAAAGAAGTTGCAGAGTTTGATAGTGATACATTTACAAATCCATTTGCTCCTCCAGAAACTAGCTCAACTGAGTCTTCTTCAAGGATTGTAGACACTTCAAACATGCACACTTTCCAACAACCTCCAATTTACACAAAAATAGACAAAAGATCATTCGTTTACAACAATCATCGGTGATCCATCAAAACTTGTTTCTACAAGACGTCAACTCTCTACCGATGCTTTATGATGATATTTCTACGCTTTCTTAGCTAAAGCAGAGCCAAAGAATTACAAAGAAGCAATGAAAGAATCTTGTTGGATCGAAGCCATGCAAGAGGAAATACATGAATTTGAGCAGCTTGAGGTATGGGAATACGAAATCATCAACCTAAAGTCGATCTTTAAAGTGAAACTTGATGAATATGGTAGGGTGCTAAAAAATAAGGCTTGGTTAGTTGCTAAAGGTTATCGTCAAGAAGAGGGGACCGACTTTGAAGAATCGTTTGCACCAGTCAATCGCATTGAAGCTATCAGAATATTCTTAGCATACGCTGCACACAAGAATATGGTAGAATTTCAGATGGATGCGACGACGGCATTTCTGAATGGGATTTTAAAGGAAGAGGTGTACGTGAGTCAACCATAAGGGTTTGTTAATCAAGATCATCCGAATCATGTATTCAGATTGAAGAAAGCACTTTATGGTTTGAAACAAGCTCCTCGCGCACGGTACGACCTGCTCTCCAAATTCCTTCTCAGCCAGAAATTTGTCAAAGGTGTAGTCGATCCGACATTGTTTACTCGGAAGGAAGGAAATGATCTTATACTGGTACAAATCTATGTTGACGACATAATTTTTGCTTCCACTAATCCAATCTTTTGTGATAAATTTTCAAAATTAATGACTAAACGTTTTAAGATGTCAATGATGGGAGAAAGATTATTTTTTCTTGGACTTCAAATTTCTTAAAGTCCTAGATGCATTTTCATTATTCAATCTAAATATGCTCTTGAAATGCTCAAAAAGTATGGTTTTGAAAAGTGTGATGCTGTTGACATCCCCATGGTGGGACAATCAAAACTAGATGAGGATCCAAACGGGACTCCATTTGACCCTACTCATCGAGGAATGGTCGGATCCCTTATGTACCTCACAGCCAATAGCCCTGACCTAGTGTTTGCTGTCTGTATGTGTGTTCGGTACCAGGCAAGGCCTACCGAAAAGCACTTAACTGCGATAAAACGGGTCTTTCGGTACCTAAAAGGAACCATTAATATGGGTCTGTGGTATTCGAAGGACACCGGTTTTAATCTAACAGCTTTTGCAGAAGCTGACCATGCAGGTTGCCAAGATTCAAGAAAAAGTACATCGGGTAGTGCACAATTTATAGGAGAGAACGCTTTGAATTTCTGATCAACCGCCTCGGTATGCAAAGCATCACACCGGAAGAGCTGAAACGTCTTACAGAGTCAGACGAAGAGTAATTCTTCACTTATCCTTTGTACTATATGTATCATAGTCTATTAAAAATGAAAATCTTTATGTAAACGTAGAGTAAAATTTTCATTTTTCAAAAAAATTTCAAAAAATAAATACAAAAATATAAAATTTCAAAAATAAATATAAAATCAGAAATTTTTTCAAAAACCATAAAAATATTCTCGACATGTCTTTTAGAATCGATAATATCTACGACCATAGAAATGTCATTCAATAATGACACGGGATTGTAGATAAAGTTCGACCGAAAGTTTACAACATCTTAAAACATGTCATCTCAAAATTTCTTATGGCTTGTTATTAAATATCAGATGACAACCCGGTCCCTAAAGAAAAGAAAATTGTACGCTTCAGTGCAGTTATCCTTAATAACGAAAAGAGAAGTCTTTTCGGTATTGAGTTTAAAGAATCAAAACATTCAAAGTTTTGAAACTCAAGAATATGACTTGTGTATATTTTGCTACACAACTCGCGCTTTCTAAAAAGAAAAATGTACGGCAAAAAGTGCATTTTGTCCTTAAACGATTAATTTTCTTATCTCGAGAATTTTTTCTCAAAATGTGTTTATCAAACATGCTCGAGTTAAACAAATTTTTCAAAAATACTGGAAATAGAATCAGAATCAGTTTTGTCATTTAAATGGAAAAAGATTTTCAAGAAAATTCGAACGCTCGAACAAATCCAAGAAATCTTTAAATAGACTACGGTCTTAGTTTGAGGGGGAGAACGAGCTTTTATATGAAAATTTCCAAAAATGTTCAAAAATAATTCATCAATCTTAATTAAATTGGAAAAACGATCCAGAAATTTTGAATTCTCAAACAAATTCTACAGCTCTTTAAATAGAAAACGGATATTTGTTTGAGGGAGAGAAATTAATTTTTTAATCAAGAGATTTTGAAGAAATCAAACAAATTCTACAACTCTTTAAATAGAAAACATGTATTTGTTTGAGGGGGAGAAATTATTTTTTAGAAAATTATTTTTGTCAAAAATAATTGTGAAAATGATTTTGGAAAAGTGTTTAAGTCATTTAATTGGTCATCGTTTGAGGGGGAGTTAACAAGATTAACTTCGGGACTATGTTTGCAAAATAGGTTTAAAACTTAAGGGTAATTAGTGTAACTTTAATTAGTTATATATCTTTAGGACTTAAAATGTGAACTAGTTTTATATTTAAGGTGTTAGGGGTAATGCTTAAAGTTTAGGCTTAGTTTAAAAGAGTTTAAAATCTCTAGGGACTAATATTTCCAAAAATCAAATCCCCTCCCCTTTTATCCCTCTCTAGCCGATCCACACACACTTCGCATTTTTACCAAAAATATTTCTTCTCCCTCTTTCTTTCTCTCTAGGATCGGTCAAACACCAAGCAACCAAAGAAACCATTTTTGATCAAAGGTAAAACACGGAAGTCATCCATAATCATCTCGTAAACACTCTTGTAACAAGAATTGTGTCATCTCTTCACAAAATTTAAAAATCAAAGTTTCTTGATTTAGGGTTCATAAAAAATGAAAGTGCTTAGATGTTAATTTTTCTTGAAGGGTTTTGTAGATAATGATGTTAATAGACTAGTGTTAGCTCGAATTTAAGTAAATCATTGTTTAAGTTGATAAAAAAGGGGTGCTTGTTGTGTTTTTCCAACCTAACCACCCAAAGGGTGTGTTTGTTTTGATTGTTTGAATGTAATTTGTTGTTTTGTTAGCTTAATATCATCAATCTTGTTAGTTGGAAACAAAAAGGTTTAATCTTTAAGCCTTAAATACAAAGACTATAGATTTTTGAAGGTGAAGACTAAGTGTTTGATAAAATGCTTGTGAAGACTTTGGTGAAATTGGAAGACTCAAGACTTAAAGACCTAACACACGAAGACTTGAAGTCCTAAACCGAGCCAAATGAGCCAAGCTCATGGAACAATTGAACCTTGCTAACCGACCCACCATGGATCAGTTAGCCGAGTCCAACCGACCCACCATGGTCGGTCGATCAAGGCCAAGCCGACCCTCGGCTAGGTCTCGGTCGGTCACCTTGGTTCGACTACACTTTCGTGTTTAGTTAGCCATTGGTCCAAGTCTAAGCCCACCAAAGCCTATTAGTTGAAACCCAAAATTGTCTTGACCCATTTAAAAACCCAATAAGACTTTTAGCCCGTTTC
>BQNB010125177.1:3883-17154 GCA_026074375.1 Tanacetum coccineum
AATGAGGCCTCTTTTGTTGCCATCTTTGATCTTAGTGAAGTGTGTGCTTCTTATATCTTTTCATATTTTTTCTGATGTGACGTAAAATGGTCTGGTGCTTGATTGTTATATGCAAAAAGAAGTTTGTAAATTAGCAAATGTCTTACTTTGGAGTATTGACAGACAGTTAAAAGGTGTTTGTAGAATCATTGATGTGCATTGTTTTGTCATAATTTGAAGCAAAATAGTACCATTTAGATGTGTTTCTTGTTGCTGCGGTACATATGATTCATTGATCATGACATATACTTGAACATACGGCCTTGTTAGTTACTGAAATCAGAAACTCTTAATGGTGTTTTTGAGATATCAATAATCAGTTAGTTTCAGGGGCGGATCTACACCCATGACAGAGTATGCATGTGATACCCTATAACCTTGTCGTAGTGTTGAAAATCTGGGTTTTTTTCTTTATATTAGGTTATGTCTCGTGAAGTTAATGTGACCAATTAAAGTTGGCTGAACTTAATTGTGCACGCCTTGCTCAAAAAAGTCAGTTGTGCTCTATATTCTGTCCCAGTATCCAGTGATACATACATATGTCTGTAGTTGATAACTTTATATAATGCGAATGTAAGAAATGGACGTAGTAATTATGTTAGTCTAGACTCATTTGCGCTTGGATGTTGTCTAGCTTTTAATCATCGTGGCTACTGCTCATCTTACATTAACCTTCTTTTAGCATTAGAATCTGAAAATGCTAGCTCACATTTTCGAGTTCTAAGTGGACTCTGACCATTAGAGGTGGTAGGTTGGGCGGTCTGGGCATTTTAGTATTGGACTATTGGTCGAACAGGGTCGGGCAAGGTTGGCTTGAAACTATCTGACAAATGTAAATTTACTATTGCGTTAAAAATAATTAAGAAAACTACATTATTACGTAAATATACTCTTTGTAGCCATTTTAGTATGTGCCGAAAAGGGTCAGGCAAGGTTGACAGAAACTGTTTTTTTTTGTCTCTCATTTTGAAAACAAATTTGGATAACTGCAGACCTGTTCGACCCATTTCATTTTTAGCATTTTTTTTTAATTATACCAGCTGGCCTGAGAGATAAAACATAAACCGACTTGCAGCATTTATAAGTACATGGGTCAACATTATTACCTCTACTCATGAGACAGAATAGAAGCTATAAAGATTTAATCTGACCTTGGTCATCTCTTAATGTGCATAAAGATTAAAGAGCATTGTCGCATTGATACTGATTTTTTCCTGATGTGTCAGGTGGCAAGACAGCTTGGTGTGCATATCGAGCCTGAAAACCTGCAATTAACAACTCCCTTGTCAGCTTTAGGGGAGTTTGCGGTCCCACTTCAACTGCCCAAGTCCCTTCCTTTACCAGAGGGCAAGGTTAACTGGACTCTCGATGTCAAAATACGCAAGAAGTGAATGAATCAAGCTGCTCTGCTAATTAATTGTCTTGGTACATCACAGATTTTATTTTCAAGTGAAACCAGTTCAATGAATACATGCCTGCATTCAGAACATTCTTATCGAGGACTTTAAGACGTTGGTTTTTAAGTTTCATTTTCTTGTTTCTCTAAAATAAACTAGATGTTATATGTATTAGGAGCTATTGCTCGCACATAATTCGTGATGTCAGAATATCTCATAGATTGCACGGGTGAGGCATTTTTGTTCACCTTAGCGTGATGTTTGTATTGTTTCCAGTATGGGTATTTTTTGATGTGTGGTGCATGACGATGATGATATGATCTTTTATGCAAGCTAATTTAAACCTGGCGGTGTGAAATGGTTAATCTTGCTTTAAATGAGATATTACGTCTTCAGGTAGGACCTTTAGATGCTGATATTTCAACAGTGCTCGAGATTGATCAACAGGCCCATGAAAATGGATTACAGGTAATTCTGATTCAACTAGGTATCAATTAGTGATGCGCATACTACTTTTAGCAACAAGAAAGAGAGTTTGGTTAATGTTTGGGCAAATTTTATCTTTGGCTTGGAAAGTTAGTTACATGGCAGTATGTCACTTGTATTTCATAGGAATCTAACATCTACATTAAACTGAACAACAAAATCCACAAGCAACCTCAAATTTCTCACATTTAGGAATATCCTTAGCAATTCATAAATAATAATTATGTTTCGTTTTATCTGTGAAACTGACAAAATAGGTTATTAGCTTCAAACCCAAGCTGTTATGGATTTTACAGCTTGTGCTTGTTTTCTTCTGTTATAGGAAGCTACTTTTCTGTTATGATTGTAAATTTGAATATAGGTCTAAATTTTCTCATGTGCTAATATAAGTGCTTCTTCAGGAGAATTACTGGTGGCTGGATCGAATATTGCACAGCTATCAATCTAGGATCTATTATTTCTGGGGATGTTGGTGCTTCTTTCGTGGTGACTGGTGAGTTTCCGTCTTTACCCAGTATCCACGTTAGCTATGTGGTGCTATAAATTGATTTGGAATAAACTTCTCAATTTCATCTTCATTTTTAAATGCTTCGCAAATCTGCCGCTTGCTAAAAAGATTATCATTGTAAAACTTTAAAATTTAGTGACGAGTCTTCGTAAATTTGCTCTTCAGTTATGACCTCAGTTAACGTGGATACTAAATTTACTGTAAAAAAACTATGCTTTAGTGGTGGATATATATAACTCTTTACGTATCATGACTTTATGAGTGTGACCAAGCCTCATACTCTTCAATCTGCACCTGATTTTTTCGTCCTCTTTTTGCATACATTTGTTTGGTTTCGTCCTCTTTATTGTTTTAATGTAAGAATTGGAGGTTTGTTCTCATATTTGAGCATACATTTTGATGAACTTGTAATCTTAGTTTGTGCACTATTTGATCCTCTCCTAAATTGCTTTTCCTTTTAACCACTCTTTCCACCTTACTGGATGTTGATGATTCAATGCATTCTTCAGGTGCCAATGAAATGCCTTGTGTTTAGGATTGTATGAGACATCATATTTGAGCTGCCATAGTTGTGCTATTGTAGGTTCTTCATCACAGACATTTACATATTTACATGGCAAAGTGTATGTTTATATACAGTTTTTTCCTTATTCAACTTCAAGCCAGATTGAGATATAAAAACCTTCCCGACGAAGGATTCTCTTTTAAGTCCATATATATTGCATATCACTCTTTCTAGCAGAAAACGCGGGTCCAGTTTTCTTTACATATTACTGTTAACTTCATATTTATCGCATATTACTCTCTCTTCAAGTTTTAGTATTCAGTTGACATAAATATATTCTTTTTATATATCCAGAGTGTGTGTGGCGTAAAATACTTTTATATTTTTCATTGGCACTGCTGACGATTCTTTCTAAGAAAATAGCTGCTGTTTTGGAGATTATAAAATAACTCAACTGACGCTTAAAGTCATATGTGGGCTATCTTATCATTCTAGTTCCACCTTGCCTAACCTGCTTACACTAAAGATTTCCATGACCGTGTTACTAGTTTTGGTGATTGATTAATTGCATGTTTCAACTAAAGGTGGCAATTTCAGTCCATTTATATAATATGAAGACAGGATTTCAGGTTGTACTTGTTTGATAACGATCAGAGTATCCAACAGGTAAAAGTGAAAAACAAATAAGTAGCCAAAAATGGATTGTGTCAAAATTCGTCTAATGTCTATTCATTGCTTACGTTCTAAGTCGTTTTACTTGAAAGAAGTTGTATTATGGGTTGTTAATTTGATAGTAGTATAGTTTTTTGCTCGTCTTTAGATGCATTTAGTATAACGAAGTCCAAATATGGACCAAAAAGGTGTTGCCGGGTTGGGTGCTTTTTGACCATATAAAACTACCCGTCCAACAAAGTATAATTGTCGGTTTTGTGTAAGACTGAACTGGACCGGACCGAAGACCGAATATGATGAAAAGAATGGACCAAGGACCGGACCGAAATATGTTCGGTCCGATCCACGGTCTATTATGCTAAGCCCTACTCGCATGCATAAATATTTATCTACGAACCATGGGTGAATCTTTAAGCGCTTCAATGCATCTTACTTTTTGGACCGAAGAGAATATAAGCCATCTATGTTTTACCAACTCTGACGTATTATCGTGATTTTGTTATCATTTTGGACCCACGAATAAGCTTGTTGATTATGAATCGATGCTCTTCAGCTCGACTACACGAACAAGCTTATTGAAGTATGTATCTCAAGGAGTCAAGCAAGGTCGTTTTCGGATGTTTTCATGAACTGGAAGTATGTTTTTCCATCTTTAAATGTGATGTTAAAAGTATCTCAAAATCTGTATGGATATAAATTGACTAAAATGTTAAAAAAAATGAAAGTCTACACTAAAATAAAAAGTTGATGTAACAAAGGGTTGCTGATATAATAAAGGATCTGGCTGTAAAATAACGACAAACTTTTGCAAATGAACATTGATTGGGATACCCCCGATTCATATGCCTAAACTTATGTGTCAGCATTTTGTTTGGGACAGCAGCGAGACATGCTTCTTCACAAACCAATAATTTGTTATCACATCTATTAGGCATATAATTAGTTTCATTTTTTAAGCTTCACGATTATTTTCTTTTTTAAATATACCGATTTAGTACATGAACTAAAAACTCAATGCTAGAACCACACAAAGTTTACAAAATAAAATTCACAAAATGATGTGTCATGTTAATATGTGGTAATCTCTTTCATACTTTTCAAATTATCTCATACTTTAAGCCAATAGTAATCATGACAACTCATTGTGTGGATTTTATTTTGTAAACTTTGTGTGGTTCTAGCATTTCTCTTTATTTAATGTAACATAAGCTCATGTTTTGTGCTAATTTACGCCTTCAAACTTGTTTAACCCAAACTAAATTCATTAATGCAACGTGTACACATGCCACGTTGGAATTTCATTAACTTAAAAGTGATGTATAAATATCTTATCTTATGTTCTTCCCTAATTCACACAACTACAAAACCCTAACGTAAACCTAGAGTTAATTGCATAAATGGTCCATGTGGTCTGTCGGGTTTAACGGATTTAGTCCTTTAACCTTTTTTTTCCCGGATCCTCTCCCTATGGTTCTGACCCGTATCGGGTTTGGTCCCTTGACTCATTTTTCTGTTAATTTGACTATTTGAAAGGGTAAAATGACCAAACTACCCTCATATTTTTATTATTATTATTATTATTATTCTTTTTTTATTTTTATAAATCCTTTTATTATTATTATCAATAAAACATTAAAACCCACCACCCACTTTTAAAAATCAAATCTAAATCCTTTTCTTTTCATCTCCTTCGTGTTCTTCTCAAATCAACCAAGATTCATCTTATCTTCCAAAACCAAATCTTTACAATAGCATATATTCACAAATAAAAAAATATCATCTTCCAAAACCCACACAATAGCAACTCATATTTTCGCAGCTATTCTCATATATTTTCTTGTTGTAGCGATGAGTGATGAGGTGTTGGCGGGGGTGGTGGCCGGATGTTCTAGGGATTAATTTTGTTAGATCTGGGTGGTGTTGTTGGGGTGGTGACAGGTGGTTACGTAGTGGTGTATGGGTGGTGGTTTTGGCGATGAATTTTGTTGTTGAACCCCATTTAAACCCGAAACTTGTTCTTAGACTGCTACTTGGTCTTGTGACGTGAGGGTTAGTGTGACAGCCGCAACACATTCAAGTTTTATTGTCAATACTTGACGTGGGTTTTTTGTGTAATGAATTTTGTTGTTGTTTTGTATCTGGGTTTCGATGATATGGGAGTGATTTCTGGTGTCGTGTTTTATATGATGGCGTTTTGAAGAGTTTTTTTTGTGGTGATTTTGTTAATACTGGTTTTGGATCTTGATATGGAGTGTTTATAAGGATGTTGTGATTCGATCTGGGTTAACTGTTTTTGATGGAGTTTGATAAGGATTAGAGTTTGGATGTGTTTATGATTCGAAGAGTTGTGGATTTGTTTGTGTCGAGAGGGATTTTTAATGAGGATCTGGTGATGTTTGTGACTTTTTTGTTTAGATGATAAGGTTTAAACATGGGGTTTTTTAAGATTAGGGAAGATCTGGGTTTTGTGAATAATATTGTTGTGACGACGTGGCTGGCTGGCTGGATGGCGGTGGAGGTGATGGTTGTAGTAGTTAGTTGGAGAAGATAACTTGTTTATAAAAAAGATGAGTATTATTTGATATGCGAAAAGACACAATTACCCTTCCATGTGGACGACACATGACCAACTTAACGGTCAAACTAACAGAAAAATCGGTCAAGGGACTAAACCCGTTACGGGTCGAAACCATAAGGAGAGGATCCGGGGAAAAAAAATTAGGGACGGTATTCGTTAAACCCGACAAGCCACATGGACCATTTATGCAATTAACTCGTAAACCTATTAAAACTATTTTGTTGCTTGAACTAGTCCTTTAATTTAAGAGTGAGCATATCAATAGATATCAATTAATTTCTTAAATAAAAAATTAGGACCATAATAAGGGGGTGTTTGGATTGCTTAACTAAAATAGATTATGCGTTTTGAAAACGAATAATCAAATAATCAACTGCACAAAACGTGGTTTTGAAAAATAGTCTTTGGATTTGATTTTGCTGTTTGATATCGCAATAATCAAATAATTAGGTTTTAAAGTGTTTAGCAAATTAGATTATTTAATAAGTAACGTGTAAAATTACCAAAAAGGACATTTCTATGTTCAATTAATTTACAAAACATTAACAGACATTTTCACATTTTATTAATTTTGCAAAAACTTACTAGTAACATTTAACATTTCTTTTTATAACTACCTTTTGTAATAAAAAAAACTTTTACACAAATAAATAATAAACCTTGACACTTCTTCACCTAACTCTTTTCCCCTTCATCCACCAAATACCTTATCTTCTTTTTTACTCTCACCTTTTTTTTCAACTCATTTCAGTAAAAACTCATTTTTTTTCTTTTTAAAAAGTAAATAAATAGACAACATAATTCATCCAAAAAGAAATAGATATTGAAAAATATATCTTTGCCTCAAGTTGAGTCTCAGATGGCGTTGAAAGAAAATAATGGAGGAGAAAGATGCACTTTAAAGCTACGACAATAATTTCATTGTTATTCTCTCACATGAATCATCGTCTATAATTTATGAAGATCAAAATTTATCAGTTTGTTTACCTCTTTTCCTTTTGCTATAATATTTTGTCTTTTTAAATTGTGGTAGAGGAGGAAGATGGACTTTTGAGTAGTTAGGTAATTTTTCAGTTAGAAGATAATGGCGTTTCCAAAAAGCAAGTGGGGAGATGCTTTTTCAAAACCATGTTTTGAAAATGTCAAAACGCAAATAAGTGATTATGAGATTGTAGCTGCCAAACACTACTAGATAGGTTATGGCATTTTCAAACTGCAATAATCAAATAATCCATCTCCAACCGCACTCCCAAACACCCCCTAAATGGTTAACTGAATCTTTCATTTATGCTCACTAAAACCCCTAACAACATTACCAGTGTCTAAACACCTCTTTCGACCTATGTTATGTTTAATGTTTTTTGTTTTCGCTTTATGTAACCCTAAAAATCCTAAAAAAATTACGTTTAGAAAAGTTGTAAAAAACACGCACCAAAATGTTGATCATCTAGTTATACTGATAGTACCAATTTAGATTAGAGGTGAGTAGTTATTTTAGATGACTAAAGTTTTTTAAATGTTCAAAAGATGAAACATGAGTACATCGTTTATGTTGAGTTTTGTTGTGAGTGGAAATGTTGATTTAATATAGAACCAAGAGTTCCACATAATAAATTATTTGTTATTTCCAGTCTCACAAAACCTTGTACATGATGTGTCATGTTATTTATTTTGAACTTTAAAGTAAATCCTTAGTCTTCTAGTTCTAAAGAATACGAATGTTAATTATCAAAGAATTTGTGTCTTTTATAAAAACATTAAATATTGAAAAAATGAAGCGAAAAAAAAAGGGAGATGGGGTGGGTGTGTATGCACTTACATCTCGAGTTCTCGAGCTATTAATAACATGTTATTTGTGTTCGAATTACCTAGAAAATTGGTTTAGGGTTTGTAAAAATCAATGTTGGCCCAAATCCAAAATTGATTGAGGGGTTTTGATGGGAAAGGGTTGTAGTCTACTCGCTTGATATAGTTTTACATGAAGTTATCTTATGATCGTTCTATGCTTAATTTGGTGCTCGAATCAAATTTTGGGTTTTTTTGGATAAGAACATTTTAAATGTATGTGGGTTTGTGGTTAGGTAAGTTTTATAATCAATTCCGTGATTGTATTAGAGTAATAAATCCAATTGCATTGGATGAGAGAATTGTTTTGTGCTTTGAGTAAAGAGTGGTTAATTACTCGTTTTATGCTCTAAAGGGAAATTTATGGTTAATTCATGTTAGAATGAGCGCTAGGAATATGTTTATTTATGGTTTGGTTTAATATGTTTTATGTTAGTTATAAGTGCCAAAAATTAAATAGTTTGTAAAGAATGTCAAACCTTTATACGAAGGTGTTTGATACCACGACGTCTTATGACGGGCGGCGGATGCGATTGTTATACGAACCCTCTATAGACTGGCGTATTTGTATACATGCTCTGAATAGACGCGATTATAATGTTTTTATGCGCCGGCGCAATTTATACGATATGTCCTAGACGGCGATTTATGACTATCCGGATTAAGGGACGGGCAGATTTATACTTCATTTAGCTCGGCGGATTTATACATAGGACCATAGACGGCGATTTATACGCTGAGGTGTGAGGTACCATAGGACGGCGATTTTTAGACTTCCATTGTTGAGGACGGAGGATTTTATAAATGTTCTTCTAGGCTGGGCGGATTTATATCATTGGTAGTATGGACAGGCGATTGTTATACATGTTACATAAAAGATGATTTTTTTCTAAAAATGTTTTAATTGGTCAACTCATCTTATGTTAGAATCTTTCTTTTAGATATATGTAAGTTGCTAAATTGAATGTATATGACCAATTGTTAGTTAGTTGCCCTTTAAGTTGACCTTCCAATTAATGTCCTTCGTCATATACTTTGATTGAATGCTCTGATCATATAGTGTTTTAAATCTGCATAGTGTTAAGGTTCTGATGACTTGTCTATCTGCATATGAAATGTATTGGAGACTACTGTACTTGGCAGAAACATGTAATCCCAGTTGTGCGCTAACAAGTTTCGCTCTCGAGACAATTCTTTGGTTCCTTCTGAGAAAAGACTAAAGATTGAAAAGTGCAATGCAAGAATAGAGTTCAACAAGCCATAAAGAGAAGAATCATATCAAGTTACATTGGAAGCTCTCTTTAAACTTGATCTCATGCTATCTTTGCATTCTTGATCCACTTCTGAGTCCATGAAGTATCGCATATGACCTACAATTCTGGAACACCATCCATAAGATCCCAAGCACAGAATGACATCGCGGTTCAAGTTGTATAAGAAGAAATTCTGAGTTGCACTGAAGGTTTTTGTGTAAAAAAACTATTTCTCTCATATTTGTCCCAGACTTCTAAATCAAGACTTTGATTGAAACCTCCTCTTCATAAGATAATTGTGTTTCATTTATCCCAGGAACTTGTAGGTACTTGCTGAAAGTGTGATATGTTATCTGCAATGCCAGGCTGATCAATGCACAGCCTTGGAGAACTTCATTTTGCTCCGGATATCATCAATACGTGAATATCTGGGAGACAATTAGGACTCTGATAGACGTCGAGGGAATCACTGAGCTCAATCTTCGTGGGGTATGTACGCCAACGCAAGGTAGATAATGTTGACTATGTTGCTTACTGTGGGAAGACATTTATGTATCAAGCTGTTCAATAGCGAAATAAGATTTAGCAAAGGAAAGAGCACCATCTCTACCCGGAGATTCATGAAAGTTATCATTTCGGTCAATTCTATGTCTTCTAAAGTCGACCCCTCGTGTGTCTGTGTCGAGAAGAAAACACCAACTAAAGTTGATAGATGCAAAGGCATGGATCTACTTTCTAATGTAGCATTACTTGAAGCTGCGCAGCTTCAAAAATCTCAAGAGAGCAGAGCTAGAAACTCATAAGCGCTTCATTGCATGTGGCTCAGGTTGTGGATGGAGTTGGGTCCCCCAACATAGGTTCCGATGAGCATGAGAAGGACAAGAAATCTGGTAAGATGACGGAATCTGGTACTAAACCAGGGTGTTCACCGATGTACCCAAAGTTATCCGTATAGAGAGTGAAAATGAAATCTCTTGGGGGATAGTGGTGATGGTTGAATGTTGGACAATAAATTGAGTAAAAGTGATGAAAGTAGAGCCAAGGATGATTGATGATTGCTGGACAGTGATGCAGATGGTGACAATGAGGGCCGGGGTAAGTGAAAAGACTGCTTCTGATAAAGATGATGAAGAAGAAGAAAATAAAGAAGTGTTTGTACGTACTCCTGGTAGCTTTGATTTCAATGATGATGATGATGATGAAGAGTATGAGGAATTGTATAAGGATGTGAATGTGAGGTTAACAGATACAAAGCATGAAGAACAAGGGAAAGAAGATGAAGAGATGAGGATGTTGGTCGTGATGATAAGTTACTCAACATTACCAAAATGTATGAAAAACGCAAGTCAAGGATGTTTGAACATAGAAACACTTATAAACTAGTTCATTGACACCCAACGACTGAAGGTCCAATTGCAAAGTTGCCTGTGTTCTTCCGACTTTGCAATATCGTTGTTCTGAACTTGGATAACGTTCCGCCAACAGACCGACCACTGAGAAGATCATTTCTCTGATGAATGTAAGGTTCTGGCATGAAGAACCCAAGTACGTACTCAGAATCTCTAGCCACATCTTCTTAATAAACCTGTCACGGTAATCCCGGAAACTTCAACTGCAGCTGAATCAACCATTCCTCTGAATAATTTGTCACCAGATGCATCTCATCTCTTCAATAACGCAATCACACCCAACACCAACTACAAGACTATCTACAACTTAAGTTACTACTCTTCTAGATTTTGTCCTCCCTGTTGGATGGATCAAAGAGTTTCTGTTTGGGAAATGTGGGGTCTTTCTCAGATTGAATCAAGGCTGAATACTCTACACATCTGTAGTCGAAACGAGTAATTAGTCACAAATTCCTGCAATGGTGGAAGATGCTAACTCGGAGACACAAGCTTTAAGTTCTAATTAGAAGTCTTTAGGTCCATGACATTGCAAAATTTGAGTAAGAATGGCTAAAGAGATGAGTAGGAAGAGTAAATATACATTGATCTTGTTCAAAACGTCTAAGTGAAAGAGATAATCAAAGGATGAGGTAAAGAGTCAACACTTCTCAGTTATCCTACGCCAACAGGAAGTATCTGACTAGCTCACTATTGTAGCTCCAAAGCCTTCCGTGACTAGATCGACTGAGAATATTGGCTCTGGCCGCAAGCTGGTCCTCTCAACCAAGATCTTTCATACGAAGTGCTTGTGAGACTGGTCGCTCATGAGTTTGAGTGAAGAAGTTGGCCTCTTAGACAAAATTCAGAATAAGTAAATGCGTTATCGAGGCGCCTCAAGAACACAAAGTACTCTGGTCAAATCTTACAAGGCTTGAACCAAGTACCTTTTGATGTTTATGGGTAAAAGTATATTCGGTAAAGTATATTCGTTAAAGAGAGACCGAGAAGACAAAGACAAAGATGAAGACCCTCTGGCTGGATCAGACCAAGGGTTGAAGAAGCAGAAGACAAGCAAGGATGTTGAACCATCAAGAGGTTCTAAGTCTCAAGAATCTAAGTCAAGCTCATCCAAAGGCACCAAATCTCAGCCAAAATCATCTAGGAAGTCTACTCAAGCAGAGGAACCAGTGTTTGAAGCTGCAGACACAGAGATGCCACTGAATCAAGGAGATGATGTGGGTAATATTAATGATCAACCCAACATCGAGGCGACTCCAAAGGATGACTGGTTCAAGAAACCGAAAAGACCTCCGACTCCAGATTCAGATTGGAATACTACAAATATGATTGATTTCAGACCACCTCAGACTTAGATCAACAAAATTGCTAAAGCAGGAAAACCTCCTCTTACCTTCGATGAGTTGATGAGCACTCCCATCGACTTCTCAGCATATGTCTTGAATAATTAGAATATTGAGAATCTGGCACAAGAATATCTTGTTGGACCAGCTTTCAATCTACTCAAAGGGACATGCAAAAGCCGAGTGGAACTCGAATATCATTTTGAAGAGTGTTATAAGGTTGTTACCGATCGACTTGACTAGACGAACCCTGAAGGACACGAATATCCATTTGACCTCAGCAAGCCTCTACCATTAATTGAAGATCAAGGTCATTAAGTAGTTCCTGCTAACTACTTCATCAACAACGACCTCGAATAACTGAAAGGTGGAAGTTTAAGCAGGAAATATACGACTTCTACAATAAAAACCAAGGCTTTGAGGTATGATACTATTGAGGGCATAGAAGACATGGTTTCATCACTATGGAGTCTAGTGAAGGTAGCTTATGACAAATATACTATGTGGGGAATCACTCACTAGGGTCCAAAACGACAACGCTTCTATGGATATGCAAGCAACAGGAAGTCCAAGCATGATGTGTTCTCCACAAAAAGAATCATTGCAGTAACCCATGTTAAAGTTATGAAGAAGTATGATTACGGGCATCTGAATGAGATTGTAGTTCGAAGAGAAGATCAACAGCTCTACAAGCTCATAGAAGGAGACTTTCCAAGACCTAATCCGCGTGATATTAAAGACATGCTTCTTCTCTTAGTTCAGAAGAAGCTCTCCAGTTTGGAAAGAGATGACATTTACGACTTGAACGTGGCATTGCGGATGTTTACCAGATGTGTTTTCATTCTTAAGCGGGTGGAAGACCTTCAACTGGGAGTCGAAAGCTACCAGAAGAAGCTTAATATCACCAGGCCTGAGACGTTTAGGTCTGACATCTCCAGCATGACCCCATACACTGCTTACAACAATCCACAAGGATTCATATATCTAGAAAAGTTCCAAAGAAACAGGTTGATGCGCTTTGATGAACTCTACAAGTTCTGTGACGGCACACTCTCATTTGTTCGAAGGGTTCTTCATGATATTGCTTCCAGCTTGGAAATGGATTACTTGCCAAAAAGAAGATGGAGTAAAATAGACAGGAATGGTCTCACATTATGATCAAGGCAGTCGATCAGCAGCTTTTTGAAAGAAAGTTAATGAGGAATTTAGAGAAGTTTGTTGGTGGGCGAGACTACGAGA
>BQNB010125178.1:0-18074 GCA_026074375.1 Tanacetum coccineum
GTGCGTTATTTAACGCGATGAGGTTTATAAACTCTTTTCTATTTAGAAAAGAGTAAGTTGTTCATTTCTATATAATTCCATTTTCCATATTCTCTCATCTCTCTCTCTCTCTCTCTCTCTTCTTTCTCTCTCTAGAACAACTCCTCTCTTTCTCATTTCTAGTTCTTGATCCGTGATTGATTTGTGTTATGAAGTGTTAAACGGGATCCTACACGTACATACCTCTTTAGGTAATCCTACACAGACATTTTTACATAAATCAGTTTCTTTTGTGAACCTACTTTTCAGTATGTTTAGTGGATCACTTGTTAGCAATTCTTGGTTTCCTACTGTTTAGGTGTTTTTTAGGACAGTTAACTATTTCATGAGCTATGCTCCCACATATTTTACACCCAGGGTAGTATTCACAGTCATTAGAGTAGTGATTATTGAATCCACAATATTACATCTCACTAAAGGGTGTTGGATCCTAAGTGCTTCTCTTTGGTGTGGGATTTAGAGTCATTTGGGCTTGGCTTGATCAAGGTTTTTCTTAACAAAATTGTTCTAGGTGTTCTTTGGTCAAATGGTAGTGGATCACATGTAAGATCACCACTTTAGTTTTGAATAGCAACCATCAAAGAGATGATTTATTAATCTACAATGTTTACAGGGTCCAAACCAGGTCTTTTGCTTAGTAGATTTTGAACTACTTGACTGAGAGTTTGATGGAGAGGTGCCTGAAGGAATCTTGATTTGCTTTTTGAGACCCTTTACCTCTTTCATCAGAGTAAGAAGAAGTTGCTCAATGGATGAGTCAGCATTCTTGTCAAAGCAAGACTCAAGGACAGTTGGTGATTTGTTTTTAGTCTTTTTCTTAATGACATACACAGGAAACACTTTATCAGATGTTTGTTTCTTCTTTTTTGAGACAAAAGTATTAAGTGTCAGTTCAGCCATGTTGGATGTTAGGTCAGCTAAGGATATGAGACTATTTGAAGTACCAGCAAGTTCAGCCCCTATCAACTTAGGAAGAGGAGGCAGAGGTTCTTGAGAGTCACATTCAGACTCAGAGTCAGAGGTGATCTCAGGAGCTAGCATAGATGAGGATTCATCAACCTTAGTGAAAACAACCTCTTTGGAGGAAATTTTCTTTTTTCTCTTACCTCTTCCTCCTAAGTATTTGACAATATTTCCAGGCACTTGCTCAAAGAGTAGTTGGCCGAAGGTGACTTTACTACAGGTCTATTTCTCAATGACCTTTTTTAGGTCAAAGATCTCATCCTTCAGAGATTCATTTTCTAGGTTTACCCTAATGACATCATTTTGGAGAGAGCAGTTAATGGACACAGCGTTTTTTAGATTACACAGTTCAGACTCATGTAAGGACAATTCTTGTTTGAGAACATTAAATTTGTTAACCAAGTTTTTCCTTTAATCCTCTACATAGTAAAGGTTAACACGAGTATAGTCTAGAACATGTTTTCTTTCATCACCATTAGTCATATATAGGAGTATGTGTACCTTTTTCATGGTGATGTTAACCCACTGGCCAGATCTTGCATCAGCCTTCCCAACAAATGGCTCATCCTCAGCAATTGCCATGAATGCCTTAATTCTAGTGGTCCTTTCATCATCTAATGAAATAGATTATTCATCCCAGTTAAATGACTCATCTATCAACCCTTTATCACTATTTCCCTTCTCATTCTTTCCCTTCTCACTCTTTCATTTTGTCAGATTATCAATCCTCTTGGTTAGGACAGTCATCTTAGCTTTAAGTCCCTTGTATTTTCATTGGTAATCCTTTTGATGATTTCTAGTATTTTGAGATGTTTGGGTAAAGGATTGTGTGTAAGGTTTGGGTTGGTTGAAGGAATTATTTGAGGATGGATAAGATGGTGTGGAGGTTTTATTTGAATGACATCTTTTTGAAAATGACCCGATTTTCCATAAGTAAAACAGGTTTCTTTGGATTTGTCTATGGGTTTCCTAGCTGATCCAACCCTCCCAGACCTTTTATAAAACCTTTCCTGATTTTCCAGCAGAGCTCTTTCATGGAACTCAGCTTTTAAATAAGCCATGATGTCATTACTGGTCCTTTGGTCTTCTTTAACATCTGAGTCACTATCTTGAAAATAACTGTTAGAAATCAAGGCTTTTGAGCTTGAGGCTTGAATGGTAAATCTTTGTGTCTCTAACTCATAGATCTGATCAATCAAGCCTTCCTCATAACTGTACTTGCCATACGGAGTAGCCAGGCTATCATTTTTAATAGAGTTATTTGCCCTTTGAGTTTGATTCATGCTCGGCCATTTTCTTGGTAGGCTGTTATTAAATGTGGCATTAACTTCAGCTTGAGGAATGATAACACCATTGCTTTCAAGATCATTTAGGAAGCATTTTTAGCCTTGTGAAAGTTCCATTTACTTTTTCACCTTCAAGTTATTTAAATGCATTGAACTTGAGTCTCAAGGCAGCAATCTTGGTATCTCTTATGTCAGATGGTCCTCATGAGCTAAGATGAGATCATTCCACATTTCTTTTGTAGTTTAGCATTTAATGACAGATTTCATAACATCATTTGGTAAGCAAGATATAATGATACTTTTTAATCTTTTACCTTGATTGGCAAGATGACTTTTAGCATTTGACCATTGATTTTGACGTTTGGGCAAAGGATTATCATAAGTGGACAAACTTTACATAGGAAACAAATGGTCCATCTTCCAAATTTTTTAGAAGGTAATGTTCAAGACCATCAAGGAATACCAAGAACCTAACTTTCCAACTTGTAAAATCATCTTTGTCAAAGTTAGAAAAATTTGGGACATGAGACCCTCCTCTAGAATCAAGAAGTTAAGGGAGGTTCTTATCAACAACATTTTGAACTACATTGGTTATAGTCGTAGTGTTGGTGGTGTCATTTGTAGGCATCAAGTCAACCCTAATTAGTATTAGGGCTACCTGTGTTACCAGAACTTATTCCAAGTAGTGGTGGGATAGGTGGTACAGTTCCAGATATGATTGGATCTTGATTTGTTTAAAACAAAGAACAGTTTCATAAAATATTTATAAATCAGCACCGCTTTGATACCAATTGAAAGTCCCAATTTACACGTCTATATGGAATTAATCTCTATACTCTGATATAACCATTTGGTTAGCGTATTGTTCTCATTACTGTAATCGTTCGTCTATGATATTGTGTAATTTTACAATGACTATGGGCTAATACCTTTAGGTATCAGCCATGTTTATGATAATTTAATGTTTGTTTTGTTTATATCGATTGTTTGCTTATTCGTTGCATGTTGATTATGTTTATCACTTGATATCTGTTTATGTTTGATTATGTGTTATTTATCATTCAACTAGACATAGGAGTACGAACCAAGTAGAATAGAGTCTGGGAAAAATAAGACATACAACTTATATATATGACTCTGAAATTACATGGACTATAAATTTATGCCCCTGGCGCTCCCCTGGTTAAGTGAGTAGTAGACTAAGTAGTGACTTAGGATTACAAATAACATTCTGTTTCCTTGCTTTAGATCGCGACAGACCGTAGACTACCAGCATATATATAACGATTGAACATAAGTGGGTAAAGCCTCGATGAGCTAGGTTTCAATATTCTCCAGTGTTGTCTCCTAGATAGATTATAATCAGCGTTGTAAGCTTTATGCGGGTTTAGGTTAATTGTGACAGGATAACTAGAATGCAAACCTAGAGTTTAGGAAGAAGAACCACCTAGCTTAAGAATGATATAACACCAACGAATAATATGATCATTGCACACATAGACAATTCCTGCATTTTATTAGATAAAACATGGTTGATATGTGTTCCTTACATTTGTGCTTGACTGCTTCTTTATCGTTTATTTATCTGCTTATGTGTGTTAATTGCCTTACTTGTCATCATTAGCTTTGATTAAACCAAAACTCGTGTCAGTCTCTCAGGCTGAAAACCCTCCCTTTTGCGTTAGTTTAGGTTTAAGTAGAATTAATTAGGATAAATTAGGACTAACCTAGATAACTAAAATACTGATAGATTTAAGTATTAACGCTCACTCTTATTGATCTACATCCTACTTATCAACGAACCTATAACTAATCGGGTACACTGCTCGTTAGTGTTAGTTAATAGTTAAAGTCGGCAAAAAAAAAATTGCAAAACTTGATAAATAAATTACCAATACACGATGATAGCACATCAGTCATCTTAGTAGTGTCGGTCTTACATGATAGGAACTTTGTAATAGACTATACGGGTACACGGGCTTGGACTTTAAGCTAATATTGTCCATGTTTAGGGCATAAGCCCAACCAAAAACCAAGCCCGCCCCAACAAGCAAACCCTAAAATGCCTAAGGGGTCTTGCCTAAAAATACAACCCTCCTAGCTTATTAGGAGGGTGTTGGTCTCATTGTATGCTCTCTTATCAATACAAGTTTACTTCTACACTCCTCATTTTCTCTACCTTTCTTTCTTTCTCTAAAACCTACTTTCTCTCACTAGTTTCTTCCATGATTCATGTTATAAGTTGTGAAATGGATAAGTGTTTTGGGTTCCTAACATAACACAACCTTAGATGAGTGACATGGCTACGGGCCTTAATGATCTTAGTTATATTCCTCTGAATAGTAAACAAAATGAGCCAACTTAAGGAAATATTGCCGACTTAAGCAACGACAAGTAATAACACTTATCAAAGATAAATAACACAAGTAATAACTTTTCAATCGTGTAATGCTTTATTGATAAGAATTAAAGTATTACAAAGTGCTATGGATCGCACAAGTTGAATGACAATGTAAGATTACCCTTTGAATAAGTAAACTCGACAATTGAATCAATTTTACAAGCGAACTTATATAGACCAGCTGATAGGATTAGCGGACTACCTTGTAAGTTCAAAAAGGAGTAAATGCATATAATAAATACAACAATAAAAGCGATGGCATTTACTCCTTACAACATTCTCTATTTATACTAATACGAGGTTGCATCCTTAGTGGGGGTAGTTGCAACGTGTCAAGAATCATGTAGAGGACGTACGAGGTATTTAATGCACATACATTCTTGGAAACAACCCGCCCATACTTTAGTGAACAGTTCTGTCAACTGTTCACTCCTTTTACCAACTTCGTACATGGTACAGGCTTTAACTCAAATAACCTTTTGTCCCGCCTTAAAGCATTATTGAGTTTCCCACCTAAACCTAGCTTAGAGAAAAGCTTAAGTTTAGCTTATTCTTCTTCAAAGGGTAACAAGACAGTCTGAGTATTACCACCTCTGACTGTCCTTAGAACCCTAGCGTATTCCTTCTACATACCAGCTGGTATCCATCCCAGCTGACGAGTATGTCTTTAAGTGATCTTTGACTTCTTTGATGATATCTTTGACTTGAATACGTCTCAGGTTGCTCACTAAGGCTTTGCACTCAGCGAGTCCTTCAATACCCGCTGATGCCACTCAGCGGGTCCTTTAATACTTAGCTTAATTTCTATTTAAATATAAGCACTGATCATTGGGCTCTGAATTAGCCCAACACTTTTTCCAGAGCTTATAAATAGAAAACCCTAAACTTTATTTTCAGAATGCAAGTAAAGCCCTAAACCACCAAGTTCGATATCAAATGATTTTAGAAACCAAGAAGGTCAGCAAAGTGCTTAAGATCAATAGGAAAACTCTTGTAATCTCTATACTCCGATATAACCATTTGGTTAGCGTATTGTTCTCATTACTATAATCGTTCGTCTATGATATTGTGTAATTTTACAATGACTATGGGCTGATACCTTTAGGTATCAGCCATGCTTATGATAATTTAATGTTTGTTTTGTTTATATTGATTGTTTGCTTATTCGTTGCATGTTAATTATGTTTATCACTTGATATCTGTTTATGTTTGATTATGTGTTATTTATCATTCAACTGGACATAGGAGTACAAACCAAGTAGAATAGAGTCTAGGAAAAATAAAACATACAACTTATATATATATGACTCTGAAATTACATGGACTATAAATTTATGCCCCTGGCGCTCCCCTGGTTAAGTGAGTGGTAGACTAAGTGGTGACTTAGGATTACAAATAACATTCTGTTTCCTTGCTTTAGATCGCGACAGACCATAGACTACCAGCATATATATAACGATTGAACATAAGTGGGTAAAGCCTCGATGAGCTAGGTTTCAATATTCACCAGTGTTGTCTCCTAGATAGATTATAATCAGCGTTGTAAGCTTTATGCGGGTTTAGGTTAATTGTGACAGGATAACTAGAATGCAAACCTAGAGTTTAGGAAGAAGAACCACCTAGCTTAAGAATGATATAACACCAACGAATAATATGATCATTGCACACATAGACAATTCCTGCATTTTATTAGATTAAACATGGTTGATATGTGTTCCTTACATTTATGCTTGACCGCTTCTTTATCGTTTGTTTATCTGCTTGTGTGTGTTAATTGCCTTACTTGTCATCATTAGCTTCGATTAAACCAAAACTCGTGTCAGTCTCTCAGGCTGAAAACCCTCCCTTTTGCGTTAGTTTAGGTTTAAGTAGAATTAATTAGGATAAATTAGGACTAACCTAGATAACTAAAACACTGATAGATCTAAGTATTAATGCTCACTCTTATTTATCGACATTCTACTTATCAACGAACCTACAACTGATCAGGTACACTGCTCGTTAGTGTTATTTAATAGTTAAAGTCGGCAAAATATAAATAGTAAAACTTGATAAATAAATTACCTACACACGATGATAGCACATCAGTCATCTTAGTAGTGTCGGTCTTACATGATAGGAACTTTGTAATAGACTAGACGAGTACACGGGCTTGGACTTTAAGCTAATATTGTCCTTGTTTAGGGCATAAGTCCAACCAAAAGCCAAGCCCGCCCCAACAAGCAAACCTTAAAATGCCTAAGGGGTCTTGCCTGAAAATACAACCCTCCTAGCTTATTAGGAGGGTGTTGGTCTCATTGTATGCTCTCTTATCAATACAAGTTTGCTTCTACTCTCCTCCTTTTCCCTACCTTTCTTTCTTTCTCTAAAACCTAATTTCTCTCACTAGTTTCTTCCATGATTCATGGAATAAGTTGTGAAATGGATAAGTGTTTTGGGTTCCTAACACAACACAAGCTCATATGAGTGACATGGCTACGTACCTTAATGATCTTAGTTATATTCCTCTGAATAGTGAACAAAATAAGCCAACTTAAGGAAATATTGGTGAGACAAGTAACGAGCCGACTCAAGCAACGATACCTGCTCAACGTAACAAGTTTGAAGAGTTACTGTTGAGTGCCAATGAGGAATTATACCCAAGTTGTGACTATGACTCGATTGGACTTTATGGAAAATTTTACGCATCTTAAGGTCAGCGGTAAATGGACTGATATTTCATTCAATGATACGCTTAAATTTCTCTAGGAGACATTTTCGCCCGGGTTAGGATACAAACTCTCACTGACATACTATGGAATAAATAGGACATTTAAAACGATCGGGTTAAGTTACGAGTCGATGCATGTTTGTGCAAATGATTTCTTTTTAATTCGAGGGGAAGGTAACAAAGATTTGTAGTTTTATCCGGTCTGTAATACGAGTAGATGGAAAGGCAAGAATACAACAGGGAAGAAAGTTCCTAACAAGGTGATGCGCTACTTTACTTTGATTCCCAGACTACAACATCTGTACAAGTCTAATCACACTGCAAAGCACATGACTTGACATGCCACTGGAAATCTACGAAGAATGGTAAGATGCAACACCCGGTTGATGGTAAAGCATGGAAGAATTTTGACAACCGGTATCTAGATTTTGTAGAAGAAAAAAGAAACGTTTGGATTAGGGTTAGGTGTTGATGGTTTCAATCCGTTCGGCAACCTTAGTCAGTCTTACAGCATGTAGCCGGCCATATTAACAACATACAATATGCATTCGTAGTTATGTATGAAAGATACTTCTTTTATGCCAACGTTGTTAATTCTTGGCCCTAAATCACCGGGGAAGGACATTAATGTTTACTTAAGGCCTTTGATTGATAACCTAAAGGAATTATGGAAACTCAAATGTGTCAAGCCTATAGAAGCTGTTACTGGATTTGAGTTTAAAATGAGAGTGATGCTTTTATGGACCATTGATGTGTTGTAGGGTGGGTTTATTTTTGAGTTTTCAAGTTTTACATTTATATTTTGCCGACTTTACCTAAAACAACACTTTAACAGGCAGTGTACCCGATCAGATGTAGTTTCGTTGGTAAGTAGGGTGTCGATCACTAAGAGTGAGAACATTAATCTTTTATCCTATCAATATTTTGGTTAACTAAACTAAGTTAATTTAAACTATGTTAATTTTATTCTATGTTAAACCTATGCTAAAGCTAATTCTACCGGATAAGGGGTGGTTTTAGTCTGAGAGACTGACACGGGTTTTGTGGTAACTTAGATCAATTTAAGATACAATGACACACGCAAACAGATAAACAAAAGATAGAAGAGCGGTCTAGCCAAATATAAGAAAACTGTATTAACCATGATTAATCCAATTAAAACGTTGGTTTGTTTATTTAGTGCAATGAGTGCTTATCTCAAGGCGGCATATCATTCCAAGATTTAGGCGGTACTTCTTCCTAAAACCTAGACACGTAGAATTCTGTCACAATTAAACGCATTCGCATAAAGCATCTTATTTGCTGATTATAATTTGTCGTAGGAAATTAATAATGGTGATCTTATTAAACCCTAGGTCATGGAGACTTTGCCCACTTATTGCTTAATGGCAATTTATATTCTAGTAGTCCATTTTCCAAGTCTTTACCAAAGGAATCAATATGTTATTTCTTGATCCTAGGTCACCTTCTAGTCCAACTTGTTCACATAAACCAATGGTAAAGATAGGGCATTATTTGTGATCCTATTGTTCTAGATATATAAATCACTATATGGAGAGCCATCCTAGCATCTAGCTAACTTGGTCGGTATCATTAGATCCAGTTAAATGATAGGTCGCATACAAAAGCACGTAAACAAGTATGAATTGATAAACATAAACAATCAATAAACGATAAATTAAGCAGTCGATATAAACAAACCAAACATTTAAATCTTCATAATCATGGCTAATACCTAAGGGTATTAGCCCTTGGGTATAGGAGATTACAAGGTGTTTCCTATGGAATTAGTAGCTTTGCTTGACCTCTTCTGCTCTTCTTGTCTTTTGAAAATTGAATTTTGTTTAAGGTATCAAAAATATGATCAAGCACACTGAAAACCCGTTTTTAGATTTTCTATTTATATTGTCTGGATTTTGGTCGATACGCCGTATTTGTTGAGGTTAATACGGCGTATTAGAAGTTTCTTGTAGTAATATCTCCCAGAATCTTCATATACTATATCTTGGATAGGGCGTATAGAAGTATTCTGGATACGGCATATAGGTCTTTGTTCTTCGTGGTTTCTTGTGAAGTGCAGGCACAGATACGTCATATCTTCCTTGATGGATACGATGTATGGAATGTCAGAACAGTTTCTTCATATTTCTTTGTTTAAGCTCCAGAATGCGTACCTTTTAGCTATTCTCCCTAAAGTACTCCATAATTACTGCATTTCTCAAATATAAACGATTAAGTACCAATTCTTGCAATAATTATACAAACTGGGTAATTAACAGGGGATAAATGATGCTATAAAAGTGACGTTATTTGATGTCATCAAATATCCCCCCACTTGAATCCTACTTGTCCTCAAGTAGCCTTTAGAAATTTATGAAAATGTAACCCTAAGGATTTTTCCGTTAAGCATTTATTTGATTAATTACTAGTATACAACCAAACACCTCACGAAATAGGAAGATGAAAACACTCAAATCACTCAACTAATCTATGTGGTAACATGTAACTAATTAGCTTAATTGCTCAGTCGTGATAAGTATTCTATCATAAGCTTGGCATAGATACACATCTTCACCACTAAAGCTAAGGAGTAACAAGTTTATAAAGGTAAATTGGGTTTAAAAGGCTTATAAGGGTTTTAATCACTCTTTCTAATCTCTATCGATACGAATATTTTAGAAAAGGTAACAAAGACCATACATACACACCCATAACGATGGGAAAGACACATATGACTGCATTCAAACCTTAACTCGAATAAGCTAAAGAATAGGACTAGTAGTCTTTACCAAAAGTCGTAAACCAGCAAGGGCGACAAACCATATATACACATCCATAACAATGGAATAGACATACACGATTGCATTTAATTCCCTCACTCGAGTAAAACCAAGGGTTAAGACAAAAAGTGATATAGGGTATGGATCTTCTAATCTTTCACCAAAAAGTAATAAACCAACAAGGCGGACAAAATCACACATACATGGCCGTAATGACAGAATAGACATATGTGATTGATGTCACACCCCTAAACGGGGCCTGGACGGAATACGTGTCCGGAGGCGTGACGTCATTGCATACATCGCACAAGATCAAGTAAACGACCACTATATGGACGTTTGATAAAACATAACTCGTTGCTTTGATTAAAACAAAATAAGTCTTAAAATATTCTCGACATAAATGAAGTAGTTTTACGGGAAGCTTGAGGAAAATGCAACGGAATCATAACATGTTTTTAAGACAACAAGTATTTAAGTTACGCTAAGCTCATGACACTGATGCTAAACTAGGAGATACATATAATATGCAAGTGATGATATTGCCCTACAGATGTCTAACTAGGACACCCCAAAGAATTTTTGACATGAAATATATCCGTTTATTCATCGACACAGAAACAAGTAAGTGCCTGCTTACCTGGATAGGGATAATCAGTCCCAAATAAATCTGTTTATAACATTCACACTTACTTAACCAATCGCATTGGTTATAGGTAATTAACGGTTCATGATGGTTTGGGCATGATAGTGGTCTAATCGCTACTTAGGCAAAACATATACAGGAAATGATAACCGAAAACACTTGTGTCTAAAATTAAAAAACAAGCAATGTTTCTCACCCAAAAGTTGTAAAACATTTATTCAAAATGAGTAAAAAGTGGGGCTATGAACTCACCTTAGAGCGATGAGCAAATGATAATCAAGTAAGAGAAGGTGATACGCAATCCTAGCCGTCACCTTAAGGAATGACGCGCCTTAGGACTAAGGTATGATATACGAAACCAAAAGTGCTAAACTTTTCAACAAGAAGGCACCCATATGTGTTTGTGTCTTAGTTAGAAAAATGGTGTCGTTATGATAACAAAATATTCATGATTAAATACGCCACGGTTTAATAAAAGTTGCTATTTTAGGAAACTTTCTATTTTAGGAAAGTTCTAAGTTTCAAGACGTTAATACCGTCCCCTATATTTTGTTAAATCCATATTTCCGAAAATGCTTTATCAATACCTAAACACCTAACTTTTACATCCGTCTCGACAACTTATCTCAAAAGTTACTATTTTTAGAAGTCTTCACGCTTTAATAACATTCGGCATTCCATAATTTCCTTTATGACGTTTCTAGTGGTTCCAATCAATACGCTAATGTTTCTATATATTTCGCCAATGTTTGAAAACCTCAAAAGTGTCTGAAAACCTAATTTACTATTCACATTAGCAACCTCATTTATTAATTTTCCGAAAAGTGTTCCAAAATTCATTTCGCCATAACTTGGCCGTTTTAAATCCGCTTTTAGTGTTCCAAATCTATCTATACGAAATAAGCTCTCTAAAAACTACTTTCTTGACTAATGAAAATATTTTTAAGTCGCTCAAAACCTTAAAACAAAGCCGGACCAACAACCATATTTTTCGTAAATGCTCCCAAAACTCCTCCAAACTTCACAATAGTGCCTATTCTAACCTAGTCCCGTTCACTACTAAACCAACCAATGTTTCACCATCAAAACCACAATCAATACTAACCTAATCCTATCATTTCTATTGTTGCAACACTCATGATCACTCATACTCACAACCAAGCCTTTTGTAAATCAAAGAACCATAAAACAATACTAGTTTATGTTTTAACTTGTTTATTTTCAAAAACCACAAACACATAAGCCTTAATATTGTATAAGAACCATAAATAAATCACAATAGATGGAATATAACACTTAAAAGAATAAGATAAGTCAAGAAACACACAAGATCTAACACAAAATCCTTAGATCTATAAACCCCAAATAATCTTGCAAAAACCCTCTTGAAATATTAAAACCCTAACTCTTGAAATCTTTAGAAAACCTTAAAAACAATGATCAAACCCTTAGAACACCCTTAGATATGATTAAAGATGAGATTGGAATGTGTAAATCTTGCTTGAAATCAAAAAATATGGAAAGTGTATATGTGTGTGTGCCGTGAGCAAGAGAAGAGAGAAAAGAGAGATGAGAGCTCTTGGTGGCTTGTAGAAATGAATGAATAACCTAGGTGAGATATATCAAGCCTTATATAGGGACAAACTAGAGTTTAGGATATTTTGTGAGCCAAGACTTATCAATAGATAGAGATTAAAAAGGCTAAGTGACCAACACACACCAAGAATGTGTGTGGTGGTGGGTTCGGACACAAGGAGTCAAGGGGGTTCAAGCTTGTTCACTAGCCACTTAATTAAATCAAGATTCCACATTGTAGTAGTAGTGGAGTTGTGGTCCAAGGTTGAGCTAGAAGACAACACCATGTCCCATGCATGGGAGCATGCTTCCAAAACATCACCATCTTTGCATGTGAGGCTTGAAATTCAAAATAAAGTAGAAAGATTCCACTCCATTTAATTAAGAGTGTGTTTTTGCGTGTGATTTGAGTAGAGGGGAGGAAGACCATAAAAATTTTGACTTCTATACTCAAGATATATGATAACTAGAGTTTACATGAAAAGATTACGGGTTTTCGGGGTTCCGTTTGATTAAAACCGCAAAAAAACGTAAATAATACGCTAAACCGTATAAATAAATATCGAGAGTCAACGTAAACCACAAAACACTTAGAAAAGATAAAATAACGCATATAATATCTAGACTAATCAAAATCTAAAGCTGGAACGCGTCCAATGATGTTTTTTAGATTTACGCGGGATAACCTCTCGGTTTTAAGTTAAATTCAAACGTAACGGATAAAATTCAAATTAATGATTAGAATAGTTTAAAATATTGACCTAAAATTTATGGGGTGTGACAATTGCTCGCGTCCTCATTCAAATAAGACCTAAGGGATAGAGTCTAGGAAAGGGAAATAATTGTTGTTAAATAAAATTATACAAAACAAATAGATTAAGTCCAAACAAATAAGGTACAAGTTGCTAGATACTTTCCTGACCCTTCTCATGATAAAGACTCAGAAATATATACACAAACGTCTTTGATCATAGGTCAAAAACAACCTTAAGTTGGCATTCCCGTAACGGTCAACTTCCCAATCATACATAATATACATACTTTTACAAAATCAAGTGGCGATATCTACCACTTTATACAAAACTTTATATCGTTGATTTATAATACGTATCAACGAATAATTGATCCTTCAAATAATACCATAGGTTTAAGCCTTAGCGAACCGACTATCTTCATACTTCCCTCCTTTTTTGCAGCAATTTTCTAATTTTTTCTTTTTTTTTCATAAACAATACACTACGAATCTCGGTGTAATTTCATCATCTTCACGATCATAATAACTCGGGATAATTTCTTCCATAATTCTTCATTTTTGGATGTATCAATAATTGTGATGGTAGTAAAGATACATGAGTTTGACTACTTTTTACATTCCCATTTGCAATGTGCAAATTTCCCAACCATACCAGAGATAGAAAATGACACAAGACACAGGAAATACATACTTTACACTTTAAGCAACTAGCAACTGATAAATGGACTTAATCTAACAGAGTAGGCTAAGGTGTAAAGGTGTAACGAAACAAACAGTTTGGTAATCCTAAGGATGGCTCTACTGGTTTTTTAGGGGAATCTTATCTTAAAAATTAGGGTAAACAAGGTTTATTTGGGGGGGAGGGGGGATTTTATAAACTAAACGTGTGGTTAGTTAATAAAAAAAACATATATAGGCTATTTGGCGTGTAAACCTAGAAAATTTACCATTTTAGACAAGTTACTAACTACTAAATCCATAGTGCTCATTATTGTGGACTTGAAAGAGTTTCATCTAAATGAAATAGCATTTAAACAACATATATAGGCTTTTTTAGGTCATGATCTGACGGTTCCTCGATAAAGTTCTAACTTATGTCGCTCTCAAATTTCATCTAATGTAATAGCATGCGGTTCGTCAGGTAACACTTTCTTCAAATTAGAATCATAGAAAGTGCTATGAAAACGACGTTAACTATTTTTTTTATCCCTTTTTTTTTTTTTTTCTTTTTATTCAATTTTTTTTTTTTTTATATGGGGTTCACGTCTGTAGCAACCGTTCCAACTTAGCGAGTACCTTAAATGGTCCAATTAAGAGGTTTAACTTTCCTGTTGCAAAATGTTATCAACCCTTTTCCAAGGTGAACACTTTCAAACATGAATCATATCTCCAATTGAAATTCCATAGGCTACGATTCTATCGGCTAAACTCTTTTGCTATCAATCGAGCAGGCACTTGATAGCTTCTTATTGAAAGATTTTCTCAGTTGTTTCATGAATAATTTTTAGGCTAGTGAGCTGAGCGTCTATAACCTCAACCAAACAAATAGGTGATGAACAATTGTGTGACGCATAGAGCTGACTGTGCAGTTTGTTATAGATGTGATCCTTATTGGTGTAACGAAACCCACAAAGGTAGGCAGTTTATCTAACTCCTTTCCCAAATCAATCAACATAAGCACGAAACATATCTCCAAACGTTTGGATGGTTCTTTCACTTTCACCTTCAGTTTGGGATGAATAAGCCGGTACTCATATCAAGTGAGATACTAGAGCTTTGTTTAGCGATTTCCAGAATTGAAATGTAAATCTACCATCTCGATAGATATAATTTAAATTGCACACCTGCTTTGAGGCAACTTCCCTCAAGTATTGTCTCGTCAAATTCTCCATTGAGTCATTTTCCTTCATTGGCAGGAAATGAGCGGATTTTATAAGTCGGTCAACAATTACCCAAATTGTATTCTGACAGTCGGGTGTACTTTGGAACTTTGTATGAATTCCATAGTAATGTTTCTCCATTCCATTATGGATCATAGTTGAACCAATAGACCAGATGGTTTTTGGTATTCAGCCTTGACCTTAGCACAGGTCAAACACTTACTAACATAGGTGGGCAATATTAGCATTTCATATTCAGCCACCATACGCTTCTTTAAATTCTTGATACAATTGTTCGATCGGATGAATTGGTATTTTGACTTTTTTGACTCATGCATAATCCCACTCCTCTTAAAATTACCAAGATTAGGTATCACAACTTCTTCCATTCAAAACCTAAGTTCCTATCACTCAACGCGGCGTTAGCTTCTTAATCATTACACACAATCATTCAGTTCCATATTTCTATTTTTGCCTTATTTTGAGCATTCAGGAATGCCACTCAAGAAGATTCAAACCAAATGTATAACGAAAGCTTATAATCGTAGTCGGCTTAATTCATTCCTTTCAGTCAAGGCATCCGCATACGTTCGCTTTTCTGGATGATACTAAATTCACTATCGTAATCACTCATCACTCTAACCCTCTATGTTGTCTCATGTTAAATCTTTTCTGATCTAGAATATGTGCAACTCTTTTGATCAGTGACATACGTAAATTTGTGCCGTACAAATAATGTCTCCACATCTTGAGAGCAAACACTACAGCTCCTAATTCTAAATCATGTGTCGTGTAGTTCTTTTCGTGGATCTTGAGTTGGAGGGATGCATAAGCTATTACTCTTTCCTTCTGCATCAAACACCAGCCCATCCCTTGTGAGATAGCATAATAATAAAACTCGAAGTTTCATTCCTAGGTAAAGCGAAATCCGATGCATACTCCAATTCTACCTTCAATGTCTCGAAATGCAGGCCTCTTCAATATTCACCCCAATCAACTTTACGCTTTCTGAGTCAATTTGGTCATAGGTTTAGCAATCTTCGAAAAGCCTTCAATAAACCTTCGGTAATAACCAGCAAGACCTAAAAATTAATGAATCTCTATCGGAGTCTTAGACGATGCCCAATCCCTAATTGATTCTATCTTAGTCGGGTCCACATGAATGCTTCTCTTTCAAATCAGTGACGAGAAATTTTAGTTAGAAAGCCAAAATTTCACACTTTGAAACTAGGTACATTCTTCCTTCTTAAGTAACTCCAGAATTTTCTTGAGATGTCCTTCATGTTCTACTTTGTTACTTGAGTAGATCAAAATGTCATTTATGAACACGATAACAAATTTATCTAAGAATGGCTTGCACACCTGATTCATTAAATCTATGAATATCGCCGGTGCAGTTATCAATCCAAAAGGCATTACTTATAACTCGTATGACCATAGCATGTCCTAAATGCCATCTTTGGAATATCCTCATCACGAACTCTGAGTTGGTGATAACCAGACCTCAAGTCGATCTTTGAGTAGACACTTAATCCTTGCAGCTGATTAAACAAATTATCGATTCTTGAGAGTGGGTATCGATTCTTAACAGTAAGCTTGTTCAGTTTACGATAATCGATACACATACGTAATGATCCATCTTTCTTCTTGACAAACAAGACTGGAGCTCCCCATGCTGAAGAACTCGGCCTTATAAATCCTTTGTTAGAAAGTTCTTGCAGTTGTGCTGACAGTTCTTGCATTTCCGACGGGGCAAGACTACAAGGGGCTCGTGCCACAGGTGCAGCACCAAGGACCAAGTTAATTTAAAATTCAACTTGTCGCGTAGGTGGAAATCCAGGCAAGTCTTCTGGAAAGACCTCTAGAAATTTCTGTACTATTGGAACGTCCTCCAGTCGCTTCTCTTGCGACTTAACTTCTGCTTCCTTCTTTGTAACTTGTGCCAGAAATACTTGACAACCTTTATCCATATACTTCTGAGTCTTTATACACGATATGATGCTCAACGTTGATTTCTTCCCCTTATCACTCCTTTCTCCTTGACGATCATAATTTCGTCTCCAAAAGGAATACACACTATCTTCTCATCACAGACGATCACCGCATGATTATTCGCTAGCCAGTCCATACCGATGATGACGTCAAAACTACCGAGCTCTACGGGCATTAAATCAATGTTGAATGGATGACCTAATAATCCTATGGTACAGCCTCTAAGTACAGTATTTGTTTCGACAATTCTTTTGTCGGCTAATTTGACAGTATAACTAACGTCTAAGGTATCGAGGATTATATCAAGCAAGGTACTAAAAGTAGTCGACACAAAACTTCAATCGGCACCCGAATCAAATAATGCATAAGCATAATGGTTGTTGAAATGAAACGTACCGGTGACAACGTTGGATCTCGGGTTTGCATCTCCTCCACCAATAGCATAAGCTTTCCCTCTAGCTTCATGAATAACAGGCTTGTTTTCATGGTTCTGATTCTTCAGTTTAGGGCAATCCTTCTTGAAATTCCATTGCCTTCCATATTCAAGACATGTGGCACTCCTTTGATTCACCATCAGGGCCCTCTGATTAACTGCTGCGGGAACTGCGGGCTTACAATCCCTGGTCAAATGACCAATCTTTCCACAACTTCTACACTTTATAGTGCATGGCCCGACATGGTACAACTTGCACTTGCTGCAAAGAGGGTGAGGTCCAACATAAACCCTACCTTCATTACCACCAGCCATATAAGCTCTGGCCACATTTGATCCTCCAACATTCTGCCTCTTGAACTAGGGTTGTTGTTCACGGTTGTCTCTTTGATTGCTTCTAAACTTTCATTTGTTCTCAGCACTCCTAATTGCATAACCTTTCAACTTTTGGTCCTTCAAACTATTTACCAACCGAATTGCATCTTGGAGTGTAACACCCCCAAAAATGTGTCGCATCGGAATTAAGTTCGGGGGCGTTACTTTATAATACACAGCGCTAGATACAAGAGAACGGCCTCTAAATGTGTCGTTTGAAAATTAATCTCGTTGATTTTC
>BQNB010125179.1:3942-19815 GCA_026074375.1 Tanacetum coccineum
TTAAACCTTTTTATTTTGACCCTTTTTTGTCCCTGTTTGAACCTTTCTTATTAAATTGACTTGGACCAAATTCAAAAAGGGTGTAATATATAATTTTGCATATATATTATAGAGGGTATGCCCAGTTCAGCTGGTAACTCCTCCACCTCTCAAATGAGAGGTCCTGAGTTCGAAACATGCTGAGGGGTTTATCCCCCTCACGACCCGACCCGACCCATGACCCGACCCGACCCGACCCAGACCCGATCCAGACCCGACCCAGACCCGGCCATGACCCGCCGGTTAACCGGTGGTCCGGCGGTGGTCAACGGTGGTCCGCCACCGTTGACCGTCGTTGACCGCCGCCGTTGACCAGTGGTCCGGCGGTGGTCAACGGTGGTCCGCCACCGTTTACCGTCGTTGACCGCCGCCGTTGACCGGTGGTCCGGCGGTGTTGACCGTCGTTGACCCCCGTTGACCACCGTTGACCGGTGGTCCGGCGGCGGGTGACCAACGGTGGGTGAACAGTGAAAATGCCACGTGGCACCACTCAGGTGGTGACACGTGGCGCTTCTAATGATTGGTGTCAGATGTGCAGGTACGAGGTACGAGGTACTGTAGCAGTCCGAGGTGTCAGTACACGTCAGTACGAGGTACTGTTCAGATGACGACTGGACCAATCAGAGGGTGACACGTGGCACTCGCGTGTGTCAGTCCGAGGTACTGTAGCAGTCAGTACGAGGTAGGCGTGTGCCAATCATGAGCAATAATAAGCGGGTTGGTGGAGTGTAAAAAGACCAAAATACCCCTAGATCCAGCAATATGAGTGGATGGAGGCTCGAAAGGACGAAATTGCCCCCACCTACTTGGCGATAAATACAGGCACGCCAGCACTGCAGAGAGTTAGATTTTAGTAAGAATTTAGTGTGTGTATTTTTTAGTTGTAGTGTTAGGAGTGAATACTTATTTATTTTGGGCTATATTGTAAAAGCTTATTAAAGGCTTATTGATCTAGCTTATTGTAACTTTTGGACTTATAATGAAGATGCTTTTATAAAGGTTTTTGTTTTTGGTAATGTTTTTATTTTATTGCTTATTTCTCATGCTTATTTCTACTCATTTTCTTTGCTTATTTCTAAATAAGCTCATTAGCTTAGAGCTTATTTTGGATCCGATCTCTTAAGCGTATATATCTAATAAGCTTCTTCATATACTTATTAAGACTACTTATTTTATATTGTTGTTGATTTAGCAGCTTTTCGAGTGAGCTTATTTTTAGCTTATTTCGAGTGCTTATTGGTCTAGCTTATTGTTTTAGATCTAATCCTTAAATATACCCGTCTCACGTTATCACGTTTGATTGAAATCTTAGTTTCGGAGTGGATTAGATCTACAAATAATAGAGATTATATTTCTAAGCTTATTTTTTAGGCATGAAAACATGTTTTTTAATTCTAGCTTATTTTCTTGATCTAAATGCCCCTAAATCTACCCGATCCATTTCACTTTGAATGAACGACCTTAAGTTTCTGGTGAGATTTAGATCTAAAGTTTTCATCTTTTTATCTTTAGCTTATTTATTTCAACTTCATTCTTATTTCTTATTCCATCCTTCAACTTCTAAGGCCGGAGCTTAAAGGGTCTTATAAGTTAATAAATAGATAAGTTTGATCTTAAATAGTTTTTATGAAAATAATGTAGTGGACAAAAGTTGAACACCTTTAGTTAGCCAAATTAGTAAAGTAAAAAGCTTTAAATGATAAACTTATTGTTTATTAAAGTTTTAAGACGGGTGGTTTTATATCATCTGCGTCTTCATTCCTTAACCCTTTTTCCCCTTTTTAATACTAGTAGTATAGAATTATTAGCTAAAAGTTTATGTTTTGATCTTATGAAGTGTTGCTAGTTTATTTGTTATATTAGTGATAATTTCCATTAGTGTATTGCTAAATGATTAGTGATTTGGAATTTTAAGTGCGGGTTAAAAAGGTTTAAAAAATTAATAGTCATTAGAATTTTCATTTTTCATACCGTCATTTATCTTTTATACAAATGTAAATACTTGTCATTTAAATTACTTTACTTTACTTTACTTTATTTGTCATTTAAATTTCTTGAAATTTGTTTTCGAAGGATTTTAATTCGTTAAACCTTAAACCCGCACTTAATGAACATTTCACGTCACTTAGCAAGCATTTTCTTCATTTATATCTTTTAGATCAATTTTAGTATAATCTTGTAGTTTTTAATCTTAAAATTAATATTAGTTTAAAAATAGTTTAAATCCAAAAGTTTAGTTTCCCTTTTATATGTTTTCCCTTTTAGTAGATTTAGAAAACCAATCCCAAAAACTTAAGTGATAATCAAGCTCGATTCCCAACATTCTCTTGAATTTCCATTCACTTCTCGCCGAGGAAACGACCCGGGAGGTTTTTGATAATTGCTTTGGTTAAAAGCGATTTTCTAGAACCCGACGGAAAATACTCACTATACTATAATTGTTTCTATCCTTATTAGTACGTATCTATATATTATATTATATATTTTATACGTGTTAGTTCGGACTGATCAAGCAAACAAACAACATATGTAAACTTTGCTTATACAACTTAAAAGCACAACTCAAAGCTCAAATTCACATTCGGCTAAATTCTTAAATAAGCTTAATACTCTTTTTCATTTACCTAAGACAACATGATGTTTGCGGGAATATTATGCCTAAGAAATCATGAATTAATTAAACTCTCTTGTTAAAAATGATTAATAAAGGATAATATATATCCTTTGTATTTTATTTTCTTTGTAACATGAATGGTGTGTTACAAGAAAGTACGCTACACATTGTTTATAAAATATAGGTTATTAGAATTGAAAAATAACACACTACAACGTGTGTCAATGCATAAACAAATACAATTCATTCATTTAAATACTTGTTTTATTAGTTTATCTAGCATTCATAAAAATGATCATTTTATCATCTTATAAAAACATATTTGTCGAAAGATACAATATGTATCACTTCAATCATATATATCATAAAACATTCACAAGATCTATTAAGGTAAGTAACCTTAACTAGACTCTTTTCACAAGATATGCAAAGCAACATGCTTGAAACGCTCTCAATATAGCATATTCTCCATTGTCATACACAAGCATCTTGGCTTTAGGAAACCCAGTCACGTTAAAATCACATGTGACAACTACACAGGCAAGATGAATTAATATAAGACATCCGTTAAATCAAGCAATATGTCATCGAAACCAAACAACCTATAGAAATTAAATAAACAATTAGAACATCTTGCTAATGCTTTTCTAGCATTCAACACATATCTATTAAGATTATGTGTAAAATATATAATCTAGATCTACCGGCATTAAAACATGGTTATTTGAGTCATATTAGGCCTAGTATTAGTAAACTAAGCAAATTTAATCTTTGTTACACTTCGATAGGCAAATTTAGGAATTCGTTTTTTTTCTAAAATGAAAATGACCACTGGAGAACCTATCACACTAGAAATTCAATTTAACCTAATGGCTGAATAGCTTCTAGGAGAGAAGTTGGGTTCATGGTATAACCCGTAAAAATGGTCGTGTTTAGCCTGAATTGAGCACCACTAGTAGTAGTCTCATATTCATTTTCAAACTTAATTAAATGGTTCTTCCTATATGTGCTTGAAGACATAAATAACGTCTATTTTATAGCATTATTTATCCCAACTAGATTGCTCATTCTATATTATTTTATGCATGAATTGGAACTTAATTGTTTATATTAGTTATTTGCAATAAATATCGAGTGATTGGTGAAGTTTAAATAAAAGACGCGCATTTTGGAGCTTAAACGAAGAAATCAAAATCTGTTGTTCTGACAACCAATATACCGTATCCATCAAGGAAGATACGGCGTATCTGCGCCTGAACTTCACAAGAAACCACAAAGATTTGAAGAGTAATATGCCATATCCAGAAGAAGACATATGCCGTATTCACGGCTAACTCAAGAATAATCTGGAATATATTAATCGTGGTTCCCACTCTAAGAAACTCCAATACGCCGTATTCAGACACTTCAATACGGTGTATCAACCGAATTCTAGATGCTATAAATACCGAACCCTAAATACAAATTAAGTGTGCAATTTTTATACCGAAGACTAAGAGAAAGGAAGTAACCACCATATTCGATTTTTAGAAGAGAAGAGGAGCAACAAAGGTCTTGCAATGCTTTTCAATCAATAGGAAACCCTTGTAAATTCTTATACTCTTAATATACGTTCGATTGTTGGTATCATTCATTAACTTTGTTAAGTTACCTTAATCGTTCGTATATCAAATGTGTATTCTTTACAATGGCTATTGGCTAAAACCTTTAGGTATTAGCCATGATTATGATAATTTAATGTTTGGTTTATGTTTATTCTGATTGCATCTTGTAAATTCTGTGTTATCTTATGTTTATCAATTATACTCGCTTATGTGCTTAAGTATGCGACCTATCATTGAACTAGGTCTAGAAAGCAGACCAAGTGGACTAGATACTGGGATAGCTCTCCATATTACAATTTATATATCTAGAGCAATAGGATCACTAGTAACGTGATGTCTTTACTTCTGGTTTAGTGAACAAGTTGGACTAGCAGGTGATCTAGGATCAACAAGTGACGTTCTGATTCCTTGAGTAAAGATTTAGACAAGTGGACTACTAGTATATAAAGAGCCGTTAAGCAGTAAGTTAGTAAAGTCTTGTTGAGCTAGGATTCGATAAGATCACTGTTATTATCTCTTAAGATAGATTATAAGCAACCGCAAAGAGGTTTATACAGGTTTGGTTAATTGTGACAGAATTACCAAGTCTAGGTCTTGGGAAGAAGTACCGCCTAAGTCTAAGAATGATATATCAACAATGAGACAGGAAAATCATTGCACTTATAAACTAAAACCAGCATTATATTTAATTAAACATTGGTTAATACATTTTCCTTACATAAGGGTTGACCGCTTCTCTATCTTCTAACTATCAAATTTGTGTGTGTTATTCGCCTTATCTCAGTCTAGGTAAACCTAAACTCGTGCCAGACTCCCAGGATGAAAACCCCCCTAATACCATTAGTTTAGGTTTAACTTGGTATAACTTAGAATAACTTAGGACTAACTTAGATAACTAAAATACTGATAATTAAGTATTAATGTTCTCACTCTTAGTGATCGACACCCTACTCACTAACGAATCTACAACTAATGAGGTACACTGCCTGTTAGCGTTGTTCTAGGTTTAGTCAGCAAAATATAATTAGTAAAACTTGATAACAAATAATACCTACGCACAACGACGCATCAAGTTTTTGGCGCCGTTGCCGGGGAGTGAAATTGTTTAATTCTTATTTATTATTGTTTTTAGTTTAGTTTAACTTAGATTAGTTTGCATTGTATATTATTACATATTGTGTGTTTTAAATTTTCTGCATTGTTTTTTTCTTTTTTCTTTTCTCTTACTGTTCTGGTCGACTGACCAATACGACGTATTCTAATTATTAGATACGGCGTATTAAACCTTTAAAACAAATACATCGTATTCATATTAAATAAATCTAAATATGTCATATTCAGTTAATTACATACGGTGTATCAATCATCTAATACAACAGTAGACTTGATTCGGATTTCGCGCTTAAATTTATAATTGTACCTTTATCCAAACTTGTTCTACGAATGATTTTTTAGATTCCTTTCAGTAGCAGAGATGAAGGTGATTAAGGGAGAATCCGAAGTATTCGACTTACTCAAGATCAATGTTGAATTGTTTGCCTATGATACACTACTTAGGGCAATTTTCGATGAATTCAAATAGTTATGTGGAATGAATGACGATTTGTTTACTTATAAAGTTGGAATTCCTATGCTTTTGCAATTACCTGGGTGTTAAACAACGAGTGGATGATTCAAACATTGGAGATCCTGAGATTTATGAAAAGAATGTGTGTTATGATGAATGTGAAAGGATATATGTCAAATCCGTAATCTTTATTGATGATAGATTAGTAAGATTTATTAATGTGACTGTGGAGCTGTGGCTGAGTTGAAATACGATGATCAATCCATAATTAGCAACGAAATCAAGGAGAATGTGATTGCTACATGGTTGGTTTGAAGTTACAAGAGGCAATTTGAAGAGTACATGGAATTAAAGAAGCAATGGGAGGTATATAGACTGTACACTGATCTGTTACGTTATCCTTCCAATGCCAAATTTTCTAATTGGTTAGCTTCAAATTTAACAACCATATGATGATGGATTGGTATACGAAAAATACACTATGGGACTATTGAAAGAGAGGAGATGACAAAGAGGTGATAACCAACAATGAACTTTCTAATCCTGGAGATGATAACTTGATTGGAGAAAACAAGATTGCTCAAATCTTTAGGATTGATACTCATGTATTTTGCTTTGAGACACCTCTATGTCAAACATTCAAAGAGTTCAACTATTTTTCTCAAATCAATGTGGATGTGCTTACTAAAGATATACCGGGATTCAAGACGTTTGAGGAATACAAAGATGATTGGATCTACAATTGGAATGATAAAATACCATGGATCAATGAAAAACCATGGACTAACAATGAAGTATGCACAGAATCCTTTGGTAATATCCATCATGAGTGCAATCCACTTCGCTTCAAAAATGGGACTGCTTTATTGCCTACTTGTAATTGGAAGGAAGATGCATATTGCAACACTAGAGACTTACCCGGATTCATTCAGGAAGGAAATTCGATTCGCTTTGAATATTATGAATGGTACGATACGATTGAAAATAGTGAATTAAAGGAGGAAGCTTTGATTAATAAAATGATCTTGGAAGAATCAATGAATGTGATGGAAAAATCAAGTAACGTCGAATGGAACCGTGATTCGCCCGTTGACGAATGGAAGGATTATGAGCACACTACTTACATTAAAACCGATGTCTCTTCTAATCAAAATACTTACAATAACGTTTGTCAAATAGTTATGGATCATTGTAAAACTCAAGAGGAACAAGGATGGTTTGATGAACACGAGCTTATGGGAGATAACGATGATGACATCGGTTATTTAGAAGACTACTTGATTCAAAAAGACCCTCCTTACTATGTTAACGAAGATGAAGAAAGATCAAAAGAAAGAAGATGCAAGCTACTTGGAGTTCCCTAGGTAAAACCACCAACATGTAAAACGAAGAAGTTCAAGGTAGTTAAATATTCATTCGGGCTAGCGGAGGAATATATCGCAATCACGAAATATGAATATGACATTTGGGTCTGAACCGAAGAAATCGTTTCTCATCTCTACCAAGATATCTTCCACAAGAAGAACGAGGGGTGGTTTGTTTCACATACCAAGTAAAGAGCTGAAGACAAGTCTAACTTAAAGACTTGTTGTAAACAAAAGTGCTTGCCAGGAGACAACCCGGAATGTATTTTCAATTTTTATCGAGTGTGTCTTCCCAGACTATCTATACGACGTATCCAACCTCAATGGATACGGCGTATCGACTTTCTAAACGTTATACAGTCTTTATTTTTTAGCATTTAAAACTTTATTGTCAGTTCAGTCTATACGGCGTATTCATTAAATGAATACAGCGTATTAGACGATCGACCCATATCCATATACTTTCTACACTTCTCAATAAGGCGTATCTTGGTTTATGGATATGACGTATAGACTTCCTGTACAATTTTAGGTTTTTATTTTTGATTTCTAACCAACGAATACCGGAGAAAGAATTGCACTTGTTTTCTTATGTTTTTATATAAGGACCTTGCTGAACGAAAAGATGAATTTGGTGGAATTCTTATTTTTTGGAAATCTATGTGTGTTGTAGTCATGCTGGTATTTAGACGCATTTACAACACACAATCTTGCTCATATACTCAAATTGGAGGATCATACCGAGCAAATCTCAGAGGAGTTTCTTGTTCTAATTCTTTAATTTCTTATTTTTAATGTTATATTTATACAACGAGGTCGTTGTATATCGCAAGTGGGGGGAGGAGAACTAGAACACTTACTTGTCTATATTTTTACATTAATATGCCTAATTTATATAAAAAAAATTAAAACATTTAGCATATTTTTGTGAAATTATTAGTTGCACGACCCCGCACACATAACCCTTGTTAGATATTGTAAAATTTTAGCCTTATCTGTTTCCTAATTTTTACCCAAATTCCACAAAAATATGAGTGTGTCGGTGATATTGTAAACTTTAGAACTTAGCTTGGTATATCTATTTGAGACCACAATAATAAGCACTATTTTTAATAGATGGAGTGACATTTTTAAACTAGTAAATTTCTAGGATTACACCAAAAAGCCTATACATGTTGTGATATTAACTAACTACACCGGTTAGTTAATTTCCGTATAAACCCTTTTGTTTACTCTCATTTTTATAGTAAGATACCCATAGAAAACCCTAAGCCAATCCTTACACCAAATATTTGTTTTGTTACACCTTTACACCTTAGCCTACCCTATTAGATTAAGTCCTTAATCGGTTGCTACTTGTTTTTGTGTAAAGTATTATACTTCATGTGTACATGTGTGGATTTTCTATATAAGGTTAGGTTGGGAAATTGTACAATGCAATTGGGTACGTGTGTGAATTTTATATCTATAGTTAGGTCGGAAAATTGCACAATGCAATGGGAAAATGTGAAAGTAGTAGGTTTTTAAATTTTAGTGTGTTTACTACTTTCACCAGTATGATCGGAATAAGAATCCAGATTTATCATATTTGTGAAGTTGTGAAATTTTACACCGTAGTTCATTTTTCAGTATTAGTTAGTAAAAAAATCAAAAAAACAGAAAAATACAAAAAAGATTAAGAGAAAAAAAAGTGATGTGTGAGATAATCGGTTTGTCTAAGCTTTATCGATTTAATTATTAATGATGATTGATTATTCGTTGGTATGTGTTATAAACCAACGATGTAAAGTTATGTTGTATATTATTTCTAGTTAGTAGCAATTATAAACCAACTATGTATTTTTTATGTATAAAGTGGTAGATATCGCCACTAATGTTGTATAGTATGTATATTATGGATGATTGGGAGTTGACCATTATGGGAACGCCAAATAAGGTTTTTTTTGTTGATCTCTGATCAAGATATTTATGTCTTGTTTTTGTGTCTTTTTTATGGGAATTTTTATAACACCTCGTGTTTTAGGACAATGTACGACATTACTAAAGTCACCATTTATTTCTAGTATTGTACGCGTTCGTTTTTAATGGAAATCGTTACGTTAAATCGCGTAAGCTAAAAATGATCAGTTAACGTAAACGGGCATCAAGCAATTTATTGTTTACATCAAACAAGGGTTAAGCAATTATTTAAAGAATAATTACTAACGTTTCACAAGTTATTTTATCGGATACGTGAAAGCGTTTATGTTTCGCGATAAATGACAATTAGGTTTTCCCGGAACCCTAAAAAGGGAACGTGAAGACCAATTCAAGAAGAAATACCCACACCTCTTCATCAAGACCACACCGTCGTCAAGTGCTGCATCGTGAGCCTTGAGGACAAGGCTCGTTTAACGGGGGAAGTCTATAACACCCTGTGTTTTCAAGTCATTGACGACGTCGATAAATCCACAATGTACCTTTTGTATTGTACGCGTTTGCTTTAAATCGTAAATGTTAAGCTAAATCGCGTAAGCTAAAAATTAGCGTTCAATGTAAACGGGCATCGATCAATTAAGCGTTTACATCAATCAAGTATTAAATAATTATTTTGAGAATAATTATGATCCTTGTTCATTTATTTTATTGGTTACGTAAATTTAATACGTTTCACGATAAATGACAATTATGTTTTCCCGGAACCCTAAAAATCAACGTACGCTTCAACAAATACCTACGTTTTTATACAACGATCAAAGTTTATGAAACTTTATGCATATGAGCATACATATACATGTCCTATATAAATGTATATGTACAAATTAACAAACATTTTACAAAGTATAACTTTTAAATAAAAACTACACATTTACATTTAATCACTTACCCTTTCTTTTATAAAATACAAGTAATACAAAGAATAGAAAAGAAAATAATCAAGGAACACCTTCCTTGTTATCATGGGATGATTCCCATGATAGGGAACACATAAACATTAGCCATTAAACCCTTAAATCCCTCCCCTTGTCCCTTTGAATGGCACGGCAAGAAGACCCCCCCCCTTGGACTTTCTAGTCAAACTAAGCAACTAGCAAATATCTTATACCTTTTTCCTATAAATACATGCACCCTTAAGTAAACTTTACATACACTTTCACTTATAAAAATCACACTCTTTTCTCTCCTTTCCTAGCCAAAAGCCACGGCTCAATAATCATACATAAACAAACCATACAAAATTTTTCTACAATCCATACAAGCCTATACACATCAATCCTAAGACACACTAAGGTGTTTACAAGCATTGGTTCTTCATTTGCAAGGATTTAAGAAGAAAAGGGAAGATTAGGGTTTCAAACCTAATCTTGGGTTTATAAGCTTGTAAGCTTTGGTTTTGAATCTAAACACGGGTTTAGCATTCATTTCTCATCTCATACATCATCCCTAAGGTCTTCTTAATTCCTTTATACTTTTTATTATCATTATTTTATGTGTAATATGTTATTTATGGCTAAATCACCACTTAGGACTTTTTAATATGTAAAATGAGTTATCACTTATGTTTATGAATTTATACACTTTTTCTTATGTCATATTGTCGTATATTACTTTAAAAAATGGATATAAAAGTATGTTAACATATGGTTTAAGTATAAACATGTTTAAGTATAAATTAGGGTTTATAAAGTTAATGAAACAAGCTTTTTATAAATGAATACATTTGGATAATACAAGGGCTGTTTTAGTTCGAATTTCATACAGTGGGTTTGACCTCATATAAAAATAATACGCCTCATGACGATTCCAAAATGATAAGAAACTCGAAAAACCGATTTATAACGAAAAAGATACGTTAATTACGAGTTTACGACTATAAATACTTTTATAAAACTATTTTTATAAAAGTTACTATTCATTACAGCAACTTTCATTTTTAAAACATCTAATATATGATATAACTTTTAATTACGAGATCGTACTCGAAAGAATCGCTAAAAACGGAACTATAACGAATAAACTACGACATTTTCGATAATTAAAGTTTATAAAAGTAATTTTATAAACTATGAACAGTAAAAGTACTATTCATCAGCGGACCCAACTTTATAAAATATAATACATCTTTTAATAACAAAGACGTACTCGAAGGAATCACTAAAATCGGGATTAAAACGAATAAGTTATTACGATTACAAGTTTAAGCTAATTAAAACTAAAAACGAGTATATAGCTGTTGTGAATAGTAAAAACACTATTCATCGCAGAATATCAAAAACTTGAAAATGTAATATTTTGATCACTCGTCTTACTACGAAGACGTGGACGTAAGAAACGCGAGCAACGGGCTTAAAACGACCAAATTAGGTCATTTTTACGAAAAGTATATTTATAAACGTTTTCACTTTATAAATATTATTTTACTAAAACGATTAGTCGGTGATTATGCTATATAGAATATTGAGTGGTTATCAAAGTGCTATAATACTAGGGAGTTTCATAATGAGGCCTCTTCGGATGGCGTATCGACGAGTTGTTGGATTTACGATTTAAAGTGTCCTAACTCCTCGTACGTCATGTCATGACCTCTTTAATTATGATAGCCCGAACGATAGTACGATGTAACAACTATAAGATTATATAATGTTATTAATAAGTACTCAGTACTTATACGACCTTAATTTAAATAGGTTGCATTTATCGTCTTGCGTGACGTTTTATCTGTGATTATTTGGACTATCTGTACTCAAGGTGAGTTCATAGCCCCACTTTTACGGTTTTACTGATTTACTATTTTATTGGGGTGAGAACATGCTTTGTTTTATAAATTGGACGCAAGTGTTTAAAGTATATTGATTATGTGTTTGCCTAAGTAGCGATAACCCTCCTGAGCCCATTATCATGAACTGTCAATTGCATAGATGTAGTTGTTAATTGCATTATGTGAGCGCGAATGATATAAATAGATCTATTGGGATTAACCTCCCCGTTTGGGTGATTAGCTATCACTGGGAACGAACGTTGACCATGTCGGACTTGGATGTTGCGGGTTACAACATCTGTACGGGCAAATAACTGCTAAAAATATGGCAAAATATAGGTTGAGCTTTCGGTGTCATGAGCTTAGTGCAGGCCTAGCAGTATTAAAATTTTTACCCCTAACAGTATTAACCCTTTGATTAATATTACTGTTTTTAAATGATGTGTTCTTATGAATGGGCTTCTTAACAGTTGAATGTGCTATTTTTGAAAGATATGACATTGGTCTAGCAGCATTCATTGTTGTTTTTTAGTGAGCATCATTAACTTGTCTAGCAGTATTAACCAATACTGCTATTTTTTAAATATGTTGTCTAGCAGTATTAATTGATACTAAACCAGACTTCATTAGTACTGCTCTTGGAACCAAGTTCCTTTTAGCACAGGGGTGAGTCTTTTTGGCAAAGTTTTGATGATTCACCCTTTGACAATTGTTCCAAACAGGTTTTACCATCCTTTAATTTTGAAACTGTTTTTGATGGTAATAGCAATCAACCTACAAATGATTAAAGCTTCCACAAACATAACAGGCCTTATTAAACATCTCAAAATTGCTTCCTAGTTTTTAAGACATCATATTGTTCCAATTTCTTTGATTGCCTCTTGGACTGTGAGTGTTTTGCCTATGTTGCTCAACTTGTTTAACAGGTTTCCTAGTAATTTTTTCCTATTGTTTAGATTTGACAAACTCTTTCTTAACAAGATTAGGCCTAACTATTTTTTTTTCAATTTTAGACTGAGACACATCCTCTTCCTCATCATCTAACACCCAGTCTTCAATAATTGGGGCATCATCATTCATCCTAACTACCTTAGGCTCTTCTTCACTAGACATAGCTTTACAGTTCTCAACTACAGGCTCATTAACAAACTCGTCTAAACCAGTAAAAGACTAGTCAGGTGTTGGAGGCATGAAATTTCCTATGTAGGGAGGTGGAACTACATTATAATTTTCATAGCCTAAACTTTTCTTGCAATTGTCAACTATCTGACACTCTATTTTAAACTTTTAGATGCATGTTCAAATTTATCTACATTAAGTTGAATGCCATCTTTTTCTTTTTGAACTATTTCAAGCTTTTTCCTAAGCTCTCTAATAGTTATTTCTCCTATATGAATTTCAAATTTTAAGCCCTTAATATCTTGTAAATAAATAGACTCATTTTCTTTATAAACTTCAAGTTTTTCTTCCACTAACTTTAAATTTGTCTTATAACCTAGAACCATTAACTTAGATTTCTTTAAATCTTTTAATAGTTGATCATTTTGAGATTTAAGAGATTGAACAGTTTCCAAATAAGATTTTAAACAAATAGAATCATTGGATACCTCTGAGTTAGGACTTGAAGATGAGAAAGCCATGAGTGCATAATTAGGTCCTTCCTCTGCCTGATCACTCCAGTCATACCCACCAAGACCATCACATGACACCAAAGCTGTAGAAGTAGATGTTTCCACAGGCACACTCCTTCTTGAGCTTTCCTTGTTCTTGTTGTCTTGATTTCTTTAAGCTTTGCACTCCCTAGCAAAATGTCCCCTCTTATGGCAGTTGTAGCACTCCACTTTGGACTAATCAAAACCAATAGTCTCATTGCCATTAACAGTAATCTTCCTTTCTATATTCTTCAAAAACCTTCTTGCCCTTATAGTCAACATGGCCATTTGCCATTTCAAATCCATCTCTTCCATATCATCTGGATAGATTTGTTGTAAGTCCTCATGTACAAGTTGAGGACTATTTGGTTGACTAGCAAAGAATGCACAAATAACAGCATCACTCAAATTATCAATATATGTAAAGTTAGCAGCATTAACTTGAGTGCTAGCAGTAGAAACTTCATGAGCAGTATTAACTGCTTCATTAGTGATGCTGGTGTTGTTATTTGAAGATGACACAAAAGCCATGTTCTGTGTGCTTGAGGTTGAACTTGAGCTAGACATCCCTTTAACTTCTGGTTCATTCACCTTGAGGTTGTTGTAGAGATCATCCATGCTCATTGTATCTAAATCAACTTTATTCCTCCACAAAACAGTATGTGTGTTCCACTCAGGTGATAAACTTCTTAATAATTTTTTATTAACGTCTTCTTATGAAAACTTTTCATCCAAAAGCTCCAACTGACTCACTAGCTTTTGAAGCCTATCAAAAGTTTGATCAAGCATCTCTGAGCTTAAAGCAGTAAAGTTTTCATATTGCTGCTTTAAGAGATTCCTTTGAGTCTTTCTTGTAGCTGCATTGCCACCAAATCGCTTTTCAACAGCTTCTAGCAACTTCTTAGCATCCTTTATAGAGTTAAACTTTAACTGATGTTCAATAGGAATGCCCATCATTAAAGTACTTCTAGCTTTCACCTCTAATCTTTTCTGAGCCTTTTCTTTAGTAGTTGTAATAGGCATCTCTGTCACAACACCTTCTACAATTGTTGTTTTTGGCAAGGTTGTACCATTCTCTATGACTTCCCACAGTGCATAGTCTATCATCTGGATATATTTTTCAATCCTCATCCTCTAGATCTCATACTCACTAGGTTTGAGCATGGGAACTTTGTATGCAGCCACCATGTGTGCAGAATCTTGATCCATATCTTTTAAAAAAAAGTTCTTATGTATAAAAACATGTTCTTCTCTTTCAAAGCTTCTTAACAAGCTTTGATACCACTTGTTGATCTCACTTGAATAGATCGAATTCCTTAAGATTGTTTAAGGATTAGTTATATTAGATAAATCTAACACAACTATAGTAGAAACTTTGTTTGAATATATTAAAGATTATGCGGAATCTAATCTTTAATATTAAAAAGAATTATCAATGAAACAGTAATTCTATGAACATATAATTTCAATAAACAAGCTCCGATATTATTAATGATAATAATATGAATACTCTCAAAGTATTAGGGTTACAAAGACCTTGAAGCTAAGAATTATACGACTAAGATTGATTTTGGTTTTGGTTTTGGTACTTCGAACTCTATGCCCTAAGACCTTCTCTTATATACCAAGGAGTCCTAGTCAGCTTACAATACTTTCCTAAGTATCCATAATCTTTTCTATAAACAAATAACTTAATACATATCATATAACACTAACTAACAAAAACAGTAATAACTTATTCTCAGCAGTTGTAACTTCTCAGCAGCATTAACTTCAAAAGCAGTCTTACCTTTCACTAGCAGTAGTAACTTTGTACTAGAAGTACTAATATTCACTAGTAGTACTAAATGTGTACTAGCAGTAGTAAACACTTGGCATATTTTCTTTGAAGTCTGAGTAGTACTAACTCCAGCTGAGCAGCATTAACACAAACATGAGCAGCAGTAATCCAAACAGCATCAAGAATATTTTTAATCCCAACATATATATATATATATATATATATAAGTCATGTAAGCGAGTAATGTAAGCAAGTAAGCAAGGAGTGTGTATGCACTTGAAAAGTTTGATTTGATGCAATATTTGTGAAAACGGTTATAGTCTAGGTAAGATATGCAACCTAGCTCTCTATAACCTTGGCTCTGAATACCAATCTGTGACACCCCCAAAATGGGTCGCAGCAGAAAGTATGTTCCGGGAGCGTTACTTCATAATACCATTGCACAATGAGAGAACGACCTCTAAATGTATCATTTGAAAAGTAATCTTGTAAACTTTGGACTTCAATGCACATCA